>WNWK01049590.1:0-13150 GCA_009830355.1 Cherax destructor
TTTGTCTAACTCTATATTCTCAATAAGTGGACAATTAACACATAGTGTTCAAGACAGTGATCATATGCCTGATCACATAATTTGCATTAGTTTGATCATCATCTGTGCTCCCAAACTGCCAGAAGTACTTGTAGCCAAGCCTAAGCCTGGCCACTACAACATCAGTCAGTCTGTTCACATGATATCATAGTGGGTTATACACATAGGAAAATGTAAGATGCCAGAATAACGGCAGGACAACACTCCAGAAGATCGTAAGCATTACGCCAGCAGGACACCATTAGGACCTCAAGATGCAATCAGTACACCAGGATGCCAGGAGAACGAAGCAGGACACCAGGGCGACGCCAACGGATGCCAACAGGACGCCAGGATGATGCCAGCACATACCAGCACATCAACCTTCCGTTTTATTGGCTCTAAATAAATTCATAAAACAATATAATAAGTACTGTATTTTAAGAGAGTGGTTGTCCCCACGCAGGCAGTGGCACCAGGCAGTGACACCCAGGGGTGGCACCCAGGCAGTGACACCCCGGGCAATGGCACCCAGGCAGTGACACCCAGGCAATGGCATCCATGCCAGTGCCACGCAGTGACACCCAGGCAGTGGTACCCAGGCAGTGACACTCATGCAGTGACACCCAGGCAGGACACCCAGGCAGTGGCCAGACAGTGAACCCAGGCAGTGGCACCCAGGCAGTGGCACCCAGACAGTGCACCCAAGCAGTGACACCCAGGCAGTGGCACCAAGGCAGTGACACCCAGGCAGTGACACCCAGGCAGTGACACCCAGGCAGTGACACCAGGCAGTGGCACCCCGGAAGTGTAACCCAGGCATTGACACTCAGGCAGTGACACCCAGGCAGTGACACCAGTCAGTGACACCCAAACAGTGACACCCAGGCAGTGACGCCCAGGCAGTGACACCCAGGCAGTGGCACCCAGGCAGTGACACCAATCAGTGACACCCAAGCAGTGACACCCAGGCAGTGACACTCAGGCAGTGACACCCAGGCAGTGACACCCAGGCAGGACACCCAGGCAGTGACACCCAGGCAGTGACACCCAGGCAGTGACTCCCAGGCAGTGACACCCAGGAAGTGTAACCCAGGCATTGACACTCAGGCAGTGACACCCAGGCAGTGACGCCCAGGCAGTGACACCCAGGCAGTGGCACCCAGGCAGTGACACCCAATCAGTGACACCCAAGCAGGACACCCAGGCAGTGACACTCAGGGGAGTGACACCCAGGCAGTGGCACCAAGGCAGTGACACCAGGCAGTGACACCCAGGCAGTGACACCCAGGCAGTGACACCCAGGCAGTGGCACCCAGGAAGTGTAACCCAGGCATTGACACTCAGGCAGTGACACCCAGGCAGTGACACCCAGTCAGTGACACCCAAACAGGACACCCAGGCAGTGACGCCCAGGCAGTGACACCCCGGCAGTGGCACCCAGGCAGTGACACCCAATCAGTGACACCCAAGCAGTGACACCCAGGCAGTGACACTCAGGCAGTGACACCCAGGCAGTGACACCCGGCAGTGACACCCAGGCAGTGACACCCAGGCAGTGACACCCAGGCAGTGACTCCCAGGCAGTGACACCCAAGCAGTGACACCCAAGCAGTGACACCCAGGCATTGACACGAGGCAGCGCGCGAGTGACACCCAGGCAGTGACACCCAGGCAGTGATACCCAGGCAGTGACACCCAGGCAGTGACACCCAGGCAGTGACACCAAGGCGTGTTGCTATTCTTATACTCCTGTAAGATTCCTTCAGCTTAAGTTCGATATTTGCAAATTCATTGACCAGATGTCTCCCTTCTTATTTCAGATATATTGGCCCTCTCAGCAGCTCTGTGACTCTTTGCCTTCTGTATAGGGAGCGTCTCTCTCTTTATAATTTACATCTTCTCATTCTTTTCTTGTAATAATATTGGTAGAATTACCGACAATATGTTAAGTAAAGGACACAATTGCAACTAATGTGACATTATATTGTGGCAACGTTTCGCTCTCCAGGAGCTTTTTCTCAAGCCGTTACAAGCGTATATGGACACAGTTGGTATATATATACTGTCAAGGTGAGGTGAAAAAACTAGTGGTGTTAAGTAGTAGTGATATAAATGTTAGTAGTAGTAGTAGTAGTAGAAGTAATACAATAAGGTAGAACAATCAATATGCACATGAGTAAGGTGATAAAACAAATACTTGGGTAATATAACAATAGGTTAGACAAATATTTCTGCTGGAGGTTGAAATATAGAAGGCCAGTAGGAGTGTTCCACATCAACGATGTGCTAAATTAGCAGGAGAGACTATGTGATGGTAGGGTTTACTGAAAATTCAAACTATCATCTCATGAAATTCAAAGACGCCCGACTAGTAACCAGAAACTAATTTCCGTAGACGAAAATGCCTTGAATCAGCACTTATCTCTGTTTCTAACACAATTAAACAAAACAAGGCAGCTTCACCATCTCTGAAGTCTTGGCAAGAATCCTCCTGAAAACAGTAAACCCTACCATCACATAGTCTCTCCTGCTAATTTAGCACGTCGTAGATGTGGAACACTCTTACTGGCCTTCTATATTTCAGCCTCCAGCAGAAATATTTGTCTAACCTATTGTTATACTACCCAAGTATTTGTTTTATCACCTTTTACTCATGTGCATATTGATTGTTCTACCTTATTGCTATACTTCTACTACTGCCTACTAATACTACTGCTATCACCCGCACTCCCCAGCACTGCAGACACTGACCTATGCCTGGCGGCAATCCATATATCGCATGGCACAACTAGCTCCTGGAGAGCAGAAAACATTACCTATGTCACATTGAACCAATATCCTTTACTAACATTCTTTCTTAATGGAATGTGTCTTGAGCAGATCTCAAGAACCGCAGAGTTTATTTTTCTAGGCAACTGTTCGGATCCGTGTTGTTTAGGATATTGTCCCAGTTTGTTTATTTAGGACATGGTTGACTTGTTCCCATTGTATGTTTTTGTTAAAAATGAATTTTGTGAAGAGACCCTCATGACTGATCACATTTTGCTGGTCAAGGCCTGTACCATGTATGTACCTCTATTATGTTGTGATCTGAATGTATTGTCTTTGATACGGTTATATTACTTATCAGATCGTCGTTTTTAGTGAAGATGAAGTCAGGAATATTTTCTAGTCTTGTAGGCTCTAATATCTGCTGGTTTAAGGGGATGGAGGAGTGGCACTGCTCATCAAAAAACATGATAGGATTTTGATGAGCTGGAGAGAGGAGACAGAGGAGAAGCAAGAGACTACATAATAGGAACACTTCAGTCTGGAGGTCCCAAGGTGATAATTGCAGTGATGTATAACCCACCACAGAACAGCAAGAGGCCAAGGCAAGAGTATCATGAGAGTAATAGAGCAATGGTTGACTACAGTAGCTGAAGTGGCCAGAAGGGCCCATGCGAGCAGGGAAAGCTGCTGATTATGGGTGACTTTAACCACAAAGAAATCGACTGGGGAGATCCTGGAGCCACGCACGATCCCAGAAACGTGGAGGAGTAGATGATGGAGGTGGTACTGGAAAACCTCATGTACCAACACGCAAGGGACACTACCAGAGAAAAGGAGAGGATGAATCAGCAAGACGGGATTGATTCACCTTGATAATAAGGAGAGCAGTCGTAGAGCCAGAAATGAATATACATGTAAAAAAGGAAGGCCGAACGAAAAAAACCGCATAGCAAAAAAACCCAAAACCCCGACCTGAGACTGTTGCACAGCTACATCGGGGGGAAAAACAACAGTCAATGATCGGTAATCAGGCTGAGGAAGGAAGGAAGGAAAAATCCAAAAAAGGCTGAAGTATGTGAGGAACTCAACATGAGATTCAAAGTGCTCACAGAGGAGACAGAAGGGACCCCAAAAAAGACGGAGGGGGGTACACCATCGGTTGAACAATACATACAACCGAAAGGGGAAAATGAAGAGGCTGTTGCCCAGATACCTCAAAAGGCGATGGAAAAAGGAAACATCTCTTCATTGCAAGGGGGAAGTGGAGATTTTTTATCACTAACAATCTTCAACACATCTATCGAAACGGCGACCCCCGATAAAAAAAAACACACTGTCCTTTTTTAAAAAAAGGAGACACACACAAGCAAAAACCACAGACCATTGTCACTGACATGATATTATGCAAAGTCATAAAAAAATTATCAGAAGAGGGGGGGACCCCCCAAAAGGAAATGCCCCTTATTGAACCGATTTGGGGGACGGAAAACTTGGTCACAAACCTACTGGAGTTTAAAAAGGATGACATCAGTAAGACAAGAGAGAAAGGGTGGGTGGGTTTGCATTTTTTTAAAACCAAGGAAGAGTTTCCCCTTTCCCAAAAAGAGTTAGGGGAAAAAGATGGGGGGACCAGGGGGAAAAACCAAAGGCCTAAAAGGATCAGGGAACCCCAGTCAGGAAGACAGCAGCGAGTCATGGTACGTGGGGGGGGTGTGGGGGAGGGGGCACCTGTGACGAGCGGGGTTCCACGGGGGTCAGTTCTAGGACCGGGCGTTTTTGCTATTTTTAAGGAATGACGGAATGAAATAGGTTCAGAATTTCCCTTTTTTAAGATGATGAAAAGTTGATGAGTAAATTTCCCCAAAGGGGACGAGGACCAGGCAGAACAAAAAAGGGATCTGGACGGCGGAAACCCGGGGACCCAAAAAATTGGGCCCCCCTGAAGTTAACCCCCACCAAGTGCAAAATCATGAAATTGAGGAATGACAAAAAACCGCAAGCGGAATACAGTGGGGGGGAAAACCTTCAAAGCCCACAAAAGGAAAAAGGTTTTTGGGTGAGTATAACATCGGGCACATCTTTGGGGGGCGAACATCAACCAAATAACTGCTGCAGCATTGGGGCCCCCCAGCAAACCTAAGAAAGCATTCCGACATCTCAATATAGAATCGTTCAGTACCCTGTATTCCGTGTTTTTACGTCTATTTGGATAACACCAGTTTGGAACCCACCCCTTAGCAAAGGCACGAAGGAAATTAGAAAAAGGGGGAAAGGTTTTTGGAACAAGACTAGTCCCTGACCCTGGGGTGCCCTACGAGGGGGTTTTAAACGGACGACACTGGAGGAGGGGAGAGATGGGAATATGACAACGACATCCCAAAAAAGTGAGAGGTATTGACGGGTTGACAGAACAGGATTTCCCCGCGATGGGACACAGCAACAAGGGATCAGAGATGAAATTAAAAACGGGCGCATCACGGGGGTGTTAGGAAGTATTTTTTCAAAGAGTTTTTGGGAAATGGAATATTTTTTGAAAGTGATGTAGTGGGGCAGGATCCATACATAGCTTTAAGAAAAAGGTATGAAAAAAGTTCATGGAGCAAAAAAAATGACCAAATTTTCCATGAAGAGGCGGGGGCAAGAGCTGTGACTGGGGCCCTGCAACCACAACTAAGTGAGTATACACACACACACACACACACACACACACACACACGATTTCCCCGAGGGGACACAGAAAAAAGGGGGGCACAATTGGAAGTTGAAGACCCAAAAAGTAAAGGGGGTGTTAGGAAGTATTTCTTCAGTCATAAATTGTCAGGAAGGGGAATAGCTTAGAAAGCGACATGGGGGAGGCTTTGGGAAACCCTACATATTTTTTGACTAGGTTTGGTAAAGCCCATGGAGCAGGGGGAGGGGACCTAGAAAAAACCCGTGAAGAGGCGGGGCCAGGACCCCCGACTGGGGCCCCGAACCCCAAAAAGGTGAGTACAAATAGGTGAGTACACACACACACACACACACACACACACACCCCTACAAGGGGTCGGGGGAAAACCCCGTCGGAAAAAACAGCGGGGCTGGTACGTGGCAGGTGTCAAGGGGGGCCCGGGGAAAAATTTTTCCCTTTTGGTCATTTCTAGGACCGGGCTGTTTCTGGGGTTTTTTTGGGGGAAAGACATGACGGAAGGGGAAAAGACCCCAAATGTCCCTTTTGCAGATGAGGGGGGAAAAGAGAAGAATTCAATGGAAAGGGGCCAGGCAGAACTAAAAGGGGGTCTGGATAGGCTGCAAGCCTGGCCCCCAAAAAATTGGGGCCCCGGGTTTAACCCCCCGTGCAAAGTAAAAAAGTTGGGGGGAAGGGGGGAAAAAAACCCCGACGGGACAGTCTGGGGGCCAGAGACTAAAAACCTCAACCCCAAAAAAAATTTGGGGGGAAAATATAACACCAAAATCTCCCTGGGCCACTCAACCAAAAAACTGCTGAAAACGGGCCCCAGCAAACCAAAAAAAAACTTCCGACATCTTAAAAAGAATCGTTCAGGACCCTGTACCCCTTTAAATTAAAAGGGCCCCTACTGGGTATGCAGCACCTTTGGAAACCCACATTTATCCAAGCCGTAAAGAATAGAGAAAGGGAAAGGTTTGCAAAAGACTAGTCCCAAAAGGAGGTTGGGGAAATCGACCTGACGACCTGGGGACAGGGGGGGGGGGACATAAAATAATAAAAATACTGAGAAATTGACAAGGTTGACAGAACAGAATTTCCCCCAAAGATGGGACACAGCAACAAGGGGACACAGTTGGAAGTTGAAGACTCAGATGAATCACAGGGATGTTAGGAAGTTTTTTTTTCAGTCACAGGAAGTCGGGATGTGGAAAAGCGGGAAAGCGATGAGTGGAGGCAGGTTCCATACACAGCAAAAAAAAGGTATAAAAAACCCGGCCGGGTGAAGAGACGGGGGCCAGGATTTTGTCGGGGCACCCCGCAACCCCCAACTAGATGAGTACAACGGGGTGAGTAAAGGGGGCCCCCCCTTTTCCCCCCCTCTCAACCCCCCTTTCCCCCCTCTCACCACCCCCCCCTCTCCATCCCCCCCCTCTATCCCCCCCCTTCCCCCCCCTTTTTTCCTCTATCCCCCCCCCCCTCCCCCACCCCCCCCCCCCGATCCCCCCCCCCCCTCCCTACCCCCCCCTATCCCTCCCCTCTCCCTACCTTTTAGTACTAGAATTTTTGGCTGTCCCCTCTAGTACTAGCAATATTGGGGTTAAAAATTTTGGGGGAGGAAACTTTCAAAAACCTGCCCCCCCCACTCTCCCCCCCCCTTTCCCCTCCTAAACCACACCCCCTCCCTTTTAACCCCCTCCCCCTCTTTTTCCCCCCCCCCTATCCTTTCCCCATTTCTCCTAACCCCCCTTCCTTCCCCTCTTTCTCCTTTCTCCTGACACCTCAATACCCCCCAAAGGGACCCAGTGGGAAGATGGGTCCCCCAAAAGGGTGTCAAAAGGAAAAGGGGGCCGATCGGGGGAAGGGGAACAGTGGGAAAAAATTTTTAAAAGGGGAAAAAAGGAAGGGGGAAGGGGAAAATTTTAAACCCGAGACCCCATAAAGGGAAAAAAAGGGGTAAAAATTTTGGGGATCAGCGGGGAAAAGGAAAGAGGATGGGTGGGGAAGTGAAAATGGGTAATACAAAAAAACAGAAGCCAAGATCCAGACCCTGAAAAAATTTTTTTTGGGACTGACACAGAATAGAACAATAGTACCTGGAAAACCCTTGGGGCTTTGCACCAGGCACACCCCAAGGGGAAAAAGGAAAAGGGGGCTCAAATGAAAAGGGACTGGGGCACAAAGGGCCCCAAGCAAGAGGGGGCAGGATAACAAAACAAGGGGGATATAGAAAAAACGCCAGGGTCACAAGGGGGCACCACAGGAACAACAAAAAGGGAGCACGGGGGAAAAAAAATGAGAGGTAGACAAAAAAACAGACACCCTTTTTTTAAATGGAGACCCCAACAACCCCCCTGCAGCGGGGAGGGGGGTAAACAGACCGGAAAACAAAGGAACACAGGAAACCCCCCATGACAGGGGGAGGGGAATGCACCTTTGACAAAAGGAATGGGAGCACAAAGGAGGAGGGGGAAAAGGGAAGTCGATTTTCATCTATGGCCTGGGGAAGGAATCGAAGGAGACACCCCGACAGAAGGAAAAGGGTAGACAGAACAGATCCCCTGGATTCAGCTAGGGGGAGATCATCCCAAGTGACAAATTTTGGAACGGGGGGACAAAAAAGGGGGAAAAAAAAGACCCCCCAAAGGGGAAAAAATTTAGAGAATCAGCACGCCTTTTTCCTGCAAAGAAAGCTCTGCAGGACGAACCAGGGGTACCGGAATGTATATCTAGATCGAGACAGAACGCAGGAAGAAAGGGAAAGGGGGGGGAGAAGATAAGAAGGGAAGAGAGGAGGGAGGGGAGACAGCGGGAAGGGGGACACCGCCCGGGGGGGCAAAAACACACGGGAAATACACTCAGGGGGTCTTTCACAAACAACCCACGACACCCATACACCCCCCCAAAAACCCCCCTTTTCAGGCCCCCCCTCCCCAAACCCCGCAAAAAAAAACCCACCGTCACAGTTTCCCCCCCCCCCCCCCAAGCTGCACCCCACCCCCATACCCCAACCAACCTTCCCCCCCCCCCCGTGCAACCCCCCCCGGCCCCCCCCCCACCCCCCCCCCACCCCAAATCTCCCCCCGGGGCCCCAGTATTGGAAACAAGGTTTTAAAGGGGTTTTAAAACAAATGCAGATGGAATTAAGAATAAGTATGAAAAGTAGAAAAAAAAAAAAAGATGAGGCATCCCCAAATCATAGGGTCACAGAAACTAAACTAAAAAAGACAGTAACAGATGCAATCTTCCCACAGGGATATCAGGGGCCTGAGGAAAGGGGAGGAGGGTGGAGGGGCTTACTGCTTTGGGAAAACCTTGGGGGTTCAAAATGAGGAGTGGAGGGGGAAAAAAGGGATTTTTGTAAGGAACCCCCCCAGTCTGGGGGGGAAAGATAATCTAGTGATGTATAACCCACCACAGGGCGGGGGAGGGCCCCGGGGAAAAAAACGATGAGAACAACAGAGCGATTTGGACATTTTGGGGAGGGGGGAAAAAAAGGGGACACAAAAACAGAGCGAAGCTACTGGTCATGGGGGATTTCAACCACGGGGGAATTATAGAAAAACCATGAACCCCGGGGGGCCCGAAACTTGGGGCCAAGATGATAAAAGGGTTTTTTAAAATGATGCACCCCATTGGGCCGACCAGAAAAGGGAAGATGAAGGGGGAAGACTGGACCTTGTATTCACCCTGAACAGCTCAGATATTGAAGACAAAAGCACGAGCCCCCCGGGGGCCAGTGACCATATGGTTTTTTGTTTTTAGCACATTGTTGGCCACGGGTGGGGGGGGGAAACCCATAGAGACAAACCAGACTTTAAAAAAAACCCAAAAAAAGGGGTTTTTCCGCAGGATATTCAAAAAAGGAAAAAAAGGACTGACAATAAATGAAATGAGGGGAATTTTTTTGGGGCAAAGTGCAAGGGGCGAAAAGGTTTATCCCCCGGGCCCAAAATTTAAAAAGGGAAGGCCAAAAAGGGCCCCCCTTTTTTTCCCCCAAAAAGGGCAGGGGGCAAAAACTCAAAAATATCAGAGAAGGGAAAGGCAGGCCAAAAACCCAATCAAAAGATTAAGAAATAAAACAGTATGCACTACGTAGGACCCCCCGAAAAATCAAAAAAAGAAAAATCGAAAGTTAAGTCGGCCAAAAATGATGTTCAGCCCCTCAAAAGGGGGGGAAAAACAGTCAAGGACCAGGTGATAAGGCTGGGGGAGAAGATGGAGAACTAAACAATGATCAAAAGGTATGTGAGGAGCTCAACGAGGTTTGGGAAATTCACAAGGGAAAGGGGAAGGAAGGGCGGGGGAGACATGACTTTGGTTTTTGTCCCCCAAAAAGGGGGTGTCCCCAAGGTAAAACATACACACAACTGAGGGGGAAAGGGGAACAGTTACTCAGTGACCCCCATACCTAAAGGGGTGGGCCCGGGAAAAATATCTCCCGGGGGTTTTGGGGGGGAAAGGGGCTGAAATTTTAAAGGGCCCTTTTTCCATAATTTTTAAACACATTCCTTGAAACTGGGCAGCCCCCCGGAGGAGGGGAAAATCCCAGCCCCCCTTTTTAAAAAAGGAGACAGAAAAGAGGCACTAAAAAAATAGACCGGGGGCACTTTGTATAGTGGTAAAATCCCGGGGAAAAATCAGGAAAAAAAAGGGAACACCTTTGGGGAAAGGGGGAATAAACACCCAGCAACGGATTCCAAAAGGAAATCCCCCAACAAACCTCCCGATTTTCATGATAAAGAACAGAGGAAGGCAGGAGAGAAAGGGTGGGGGTTTTTGCATTTTCCCCGGGCTGCAAAGGGGCCCTTTTTTTCACAGTTCCTCCTAAAATTAGTAAAAAGTTGGAAGAACAAGGGGGGTATAACAGGAAGGGCACTGGGGAAGGGGGAGGGGGAAAAAAACCCAAAAGGGGGTGGGGGATGGTGCTGGTGAGGTATCACCCCTGGGCGCCTGTGACGGCGGTTTTTCCGCGGGGGGGAGTCCTAGGACCAGTGTTTTTTCCCGGGGTATGTAAAAAAACATGACAGACGGGAAACTTAGAAGCTCTGTTCGAGATGATTTAAAAAAAAGAGGAGAATCACATCGGAAGAAACCAGGCAGGGCTGCAAACAGACCGGGGGAAGCCGGGAAAATGGGAAAATTTGGGTTTCGAATTCAATTCCTCCAAATGCAAAGTCAGGGGGGTCGGAGAAGGGCAAAAAACCCCGGGGAGGGGACAAGCTAGGCGGACAAAGGCTAAAAACCTCGGGAAAGGAGAAAAAGGGCCTTGGGGGGAGTTTGCTTAAGCACGTCTCCCCGGGGCACACATCAAAGATAACTTGGGGGGAAAAAAAAAAGGGGGGAAAATTAATTAAAATTCCCTTACCTTTTTAAAAGGGTTCAAGACATTTTTTAAACCGGGTACTCAGGCCCATACTAAAAAAATAAAACACCGTTCCCCCCCCCGGTCAAGCACGGGGAAAAAAATAGAGAAAGTGCAAAGGGGTTTACAAAGGGGTTGTTCCACAACTCAGGGTCTGTCTTATAAAAATATTGAGGGGAAGGGGGTAACAACACTGGAGGAAAGAAGGGGGAGAGGAGACATGGTAACGACATACAAAAATTTTTTTGGGGGGGAAATTTAAAAAGAAAGGGCAGGTTATTTTTAAAAAGGGGGAAACAGGGGAAAAAGGGGGAAACAACTGGAAGCCGGGGACTCAGATGAGCCGGGATGTCAGGAAAAAATTTTTTCAGCCAAGAGAGTCAGGAAGTGGAATGGACTAGAGAAAAAAATAGTGGGGGGGAGGGCCATACATAGTTTTAAGACAAGGTATGGTTAGTCTGGAGGGGGAGAGCAGAGACCCAGAGCAGACAGCCCAAAGGAAGGGGGGCCGGAGCTGAGTCTCGGGCCCCCCCAACCACAATTAGGTGAGTACAATTAGGGGGGTCACACCATTATAACTGCTGCTACAGAGAATTTACCGCAGTTCGTATCAAATTTTGGATAACTACAAAAATTTTCCCGCAGTTGTCGTAGTCAAATGGCACTAATCTTATTACCGCCAAAAGTAGATGTTTATTACTAAATTCACGAGGGGTTTTTATATAACTACAAATGTTTTTTTAGCCTCAAAAAAAACCACTCTGATATTTTTGAGGCTCATACTAAAAAGTTTTTGGCCCCAAAATTTTGGACGCTGTATGTCAAGTGCTGTTTTTTGTACAGTGGCTCGCTCTTAAACGGGGCAGTGAATGCTAATCAATGCGGAAAAAAGGAAGATGAATTAGAAAAGGAGATGATAAACAACCAACTAACGGGGAAAAATAAAGCTATTGAAAGGGGGACCTGTGGTGGCGTGACGACCTGTGGTTGGCGACCTTTGGCTACGACCTGTGGGGGAAATGACGACCCCTGGGGGAAATGCGATTTAAAAAGAAACCTGGGAGGGTATCCCTTTTGGGACGGCGACCTGTGGTGACGTGACGACCGGGAAATCACCGTGTGAACGTGACGACCCCTGGTGGGCTATGGTGAGCGTGACTACTACGGTGACATGACGACCTATTGAGCTGACGCCATGGTGGCGTGACTCCTTGGGGCATGACACCTATGGTTAGTGGGGGACCTATGGTGAGCGTGCGACCGTGAAGGCGTATGGGAGGGGGGACCTGTGGTGGCGTTCACCGGTAACGTGGCGACCTATGGGGGCGTGACGACCTATGATGAGCGTGACGACCTTGGTGGGTGACGACCATGTTGAGTGCGACCATTTTTCATGAGCCATGGTAAGTGACCCAAAAGTGCGACCTATGTGGGGGACGCCTATGGTGGGGCCTGGTAATGACGCCATTTTTGCATGCACCTATGGTGGAGTGACGCCTATTTTAGCATGACGACCTATGGTAGCGTGACGACCTATGGGAGCGTAGACCATGGTGAGCGTGACGACCTATGGGGCGTGACGACTTATAGTGAGCGTGACGACCATGGTGGCGGCGAATATGGGAGTGGGGGGACCGGGGGCGGCGATATGGTGAGTGGGACGACCTTGGGGAATTTAAAACCCCGATGACTCTCCGTATATTCAAGTGAGTTCAGCTGGATTCAAAAGGAAGATATGTAGATTCCCCACTTCATATATAATTTACCGCTTCATATCAGATACCGCTCCCTTTTTTTTATACCATTTCTTTTAATTCCGACTTCATATTTAAGAAACCTGACTTCATATCTAAGATACCACTTCAAACTTAGATACCTGACTCCATTTCTTTGATACCCCACCTATCTTAGATACCGACTTTTTTCTAAGATGCCTGACTTCAATTTAGATACCGACTTCAAACTTAGATACCGACTCCATTTCTTTGATACCCAATTCATATCTAAGATAGACTTCCCTCTAAGATACCTGACTTTATATCTTAGATACCTGACTATATCTTAGATACCTGACCCTTTTTTTTATACCTGACTATTTCTTTGATACCTGACTTATCTTAGATACCTATTTTTATCAAGATATCTGACTTCTTTTTTGATACCTGACTTCAATCTTTTATACCGGTCCATTTTTAGATACCTGACCATATCTTAGATATGACTTCAATCTTAGATACCATTTATATCTTCAACTTATATTGACTTTTTATCTAAGATAAAAACCCCACTTCATTTTAAAAACTGACTTCAATCTAAGATACCTT
>WNWK01049591.1:0-13150 GCA_009830355.1 Cherax destructor
GGCATCCGCTTCAAAGGGGATATTCCGAATACGTATCCACGTAAAAGTTGCCGCCACATTCCTTAATGTCACCTCCAAACCTTCTGAAACGACCATGCGCTTCTCCTGGTAGACATCAACGACCCTCTCGTAGGCACCACTTGTCAAGAACTTCACAAACACTCATGTAGCTCCATTTAATGAAATCCCATAAATGTCTGCTGTGGGAATTCCATAAGTGTCTCTGAGAATGGCTGGCAAGATAACTTCAGCATTTGACGGATAAATAGCGCCAACAAGCACCTCTATGCACACAGTATGCACTCTCCTTCTGTACGTCTCCGTCATATTGGAGAAAATAAAGTTGTCAACACTGGCCACCAGGGAAAACCAGCCAGCACACCCGCTCACCACAGTGGCTGGGCAGCGATTCCATTTCTACCTACTGAGGCTTGCAGGACCCTATGTCTAGCTCTTATACAATGTTATTTGGTTTACGCTTGCTCTTCATGGTACTCAGCCTTGACAAAAAAAAAAAAAACTGAAAGATAAACTGCAAATCACCCAGAACAAAATGGTAAGATTCATCCTGGACCTGAGTCCAAGAGAACATGTAGGCCAGGATGAATTACAACAATTGGATATGCTGAATATTGAAGACAGAGTAAAACAACTTATGTTAAATCAAGTTTATAAAATTGCTCACAAACAGTGTCCAGAATATCTTGCTGCCAATTTTGTCAAGGCTGGGAACCAAAGCAATCATAGTACTAGGGGGAGAGAGCAAAACTTTGTAGTACCAACAGTCAGTGGCCAGGCTTCAAACACCTTTTATTGTACAGCAATAATGGAATGGAACAGACTGCCTGCACATGTCAAAGCCAGTTGTTGTTGTTGTTTTAGGTTTGCCGGTACCACCGGCCCGGGTCTTCTCCAAATGGTGACCCGGCATTGGCCCCCTGGGTAGAGGGTGTCGGTCATCTTCTTCTTTCTTTGGGCCCCCCGGGTGGGGGGTGACTTCTTCTTCTCTCTTGCTGGGGCTCCCCACGGTGGGGAGTGTCTTCTGGCATCGCATCTTCATCAGCAGTCGTTCTCTTAGGCCTTCATCAGCAGATCTTGGTACTTCGGACTCTTGTATTCCCAGCAGGCGTGTCTTTACATGGATTGAAGCTAGGCATCAGGCAGAGGGGAAGAAGAAGGATGGGGGGAGATAATAAAGAAGGAAGTGAGAGAAAGTATAGCTGTAGTGAGCAATCTTGGTCATCGTCGGGGTACACCTGGCATCGTCATCGAGGGGGTCTCCGTCATCATCATCATCGAGGGGGCGGGTGGGCGGCTAGGACAGGGAGCAAAGTCTCCAAGTCACGGGTGGCCAGGTAAACCAGCCAGGCTGCCTTGTCCTCATGGGTCAGATCCCCCGGTGCCATCAGGAAGTGCCTGCGGCAGATGGACATCATCGCTGGACAGTCAAGCATGTAGTGAACTAGAGGCTTTGGGACCATCCGGTTGCAGTGGCAGCAAAGCTCCTCCTTCTCGCGTTGGATGAGGCGCTTTGCAGTAGGGTAGTCGAGGCGCAGGCGGTGTACACTTACTTGCAGCTCCCTGTTCAGTTTCCTCATGTTTGGTGGGGGCTCCCTACATGTGGCTCTGTCATACCAGTGCCGGCTCTGAGACGCTCCCGGTGCCGGTAGCAGGCGCCTGGCTGCCGAGGCTGCCCCCAGGTGCACCTGCCTGCGGCTAATGGCAATTGTAGTCGCAGGTTGGGCCGCAAGTGTAGCAGACTTAGCCGCCCCGTCTGCCACATCATTCCCAGCAAGGTCGATGTGGCTAGGTATCCAGTTGATTGTTGCTTGCCGGCCCTGCTCGTCAAGTGAGTGTAGGTCTCTCCTGATGGCAGTGAGGAGCCGGATGTTATCCCTGGGCTCCCTATGCATGATGGCCTGTATCGCTGCTCTGGATTCGACGTGGATGACTGGAGGTTGGCGGTGTTCCAAAATCGTAAGTTTTACCTATTCGGCACGATATATATAATATATATATATATATATATATATATATATATATATATATATATATATATATATATATATATATATATACTATATATATCGTGCCGATTAGGTAAAACTTACG
Organism: Cherax destructor; assembly: GCA_009830355.1. Classification (NCBI taxonomy): domain Eukaryota; kingdom Metazoa; phylum Arthropoda; class Malacostraca; order Decapoda; family Parastacidae; genus Cherax; species Cherax destructor. The sequence continues at coordinate 2,113 of WNWK01049591.1, forward strand.
ATTTTACTTAAATAGCAACGCTCTTCTTGCTGAATAAGGCAAGCGGTAATTTTTGTATGCAATAATTTAAAAAAAATAATTTTGAACCTAATGAAAAAAATATGTTTCATTGTGTTTGTTAATTATTAAATTACTGTAAACTTATCAAAAATATATTTACTTGGATTATGCTAAATTAAATTGCGCTTGTTATAATAAGGTTAGGTAAGTTTTATAAAGTTCTTAAATGTAAAATTATTAATTTTTAATATAACATAAATGAAAAATATATATCTTTGAATGCATAAGAGAAAATTTTAGAAAGAACTTAATTTTAAATGAGTTCTTGCTAACTGACCAGTTTTACCTATTCGACACGACATAATATATATATATATATATATTATATATATATATATATATATATATATATATATATATATATATATATATATATATATATATATATATATTTATATATTTTTTTTTTCAACAAGTCGGCCGTCTCCCACCGAGGCAGGGTGACCCAAAAAGAAAGAAAATCCCCAAAAAGAAAATACTTTCATCATCATTCAACACTTTCACCACACTCATACATAATCACTGTCTTTGCAGAGGAGCTCAGATACGACAGCTGAGAAAAGTCCCTCCCAGCTGTCACTATCTCAGACCCCTCCTTTAAAGTGCAGGCATTGTACTTCCCTTTTCCAGGACTCAAGTCCAATTAAATCAATTAACTGGTTTCCCTGAATCCCTTCACAAAATGTTACCCTGCTCACACTCCAACAGATCGTCATGTCCCAAAAACCATTCGTCTCCATTCACTCCTATCTAACACGCTCACACATGCTTGATGGAAGTCCAAGCCCCTCGCCCACAAAACCTCCTTTACCCCTTCCATCCAACCTTTTCTAGGACGACCCCTACCCCGTCTTCCTTCCCCTACAGATTTATACGCTCTCTAAGTCATTCTACTTTGATCCATTCTCTCTAAATGACCAAACCACCTCAACAACCCCTCTTCAGCCCTCTGACAAATACTTTTAGTAACTCCACACCTTCTCCTAATTTCCACATTCCGAATTTTCTGCATAATATTTACACCACACATTGCCCTTAGACAGGACATCTCCACTGCCTCCAGCCTCCTCCTCCCTGCAGCATTTGCAACCAATGCTTCACACCCATATAAGAGTGTTGGTACCACTATACTTTCGTACATTCCCTTCTTTGCCTCCATGGATAACGTTTTTTGTCTCCACAGATACCTCAATGCACCACTCACCTTTTTTCCTTCATCAATTCTATGGTTAACCTCATCCTTCATAAACCCATCCGCTGACACGTCAACACCCAAATATCTGAAAACATTTACTTCTTCCATAATCCCTCTCTCCAATGTGATATCCAATTTTTCTTTATTTAAATCGTTTGATACCCTCATCACCTTACTCTTATCTATGTTCACTTTTAACTTTCTACCTTTACACACTCTCCCAAACTCGTCCACTAACCTTTGCAACTTTTCTTTAGAATCTCCCATAAGCACAGTATCATCAGCAAAACGTAACTGTGTCAACTCCCATTTGCATTTAATTCTCCAAAATTTAATCCCACCCTCTCCCCAACACCCTAGCATTTACTTCTTTTACAACCCCATCTATAAATATATTAAACAACCATGGTGACATTACACATCTCTGTCTAAGACCTACTTTTACCGGGAAGTAATCTCCCTCTCTCCTACACACCCTAACCTGAGCTTCACTATCCTCATAAAAACTCTTTACAGCCTTCAGTAACTTACTACCTATTCCATACACTTGCAACATTTGCCACATTGCTCCCCTATCCACTCTATCATATGCCTTTTCTAAATCCATAAATGCAATAAAAACTTCTCTACCTTTATCTAAGTACTGTTCACATATATGCTTCACTGTAAACACTTGATCTACACATCCCCTACCCACTCTAAAGCCTCCTTGCTCATCTGCAATCCTACTCTCTGTCTTACCTCTAATTCTTTCAATAATAACCCTGCCATACACTTTACCTGGTATACTCAGTAAACTTATTCCCCTATAATTTTTACACTCTCTTTATCCCCTTCCCTTTATATAAAGGAACTATACATGCTCTCTGCCAATCCCTAGGTACCTTCCCTCTTTCATACATTTATTAAACAAAAATACCAACCACTCCAGCACTATATCCCCCTGCTTTTAACATTTCTGTCATGATTCCGTCAATTCCAGCTGCTTTACCCCTTTCATTCTACGTAATGCCTCACGCACCTCTTCTATATATATATATATATATATATATATATATATATATATATATATATATATATATATATATATATATATATATATATATATATATATACAGTGGACCCCGACTTTCGGTCGGTCTGAGTATCAGTTAATTCGAGTTTCGATGGCTTTTTTTGATCCAATTTTCCCCCGCCAACTACTGCTCATTCCCTGGACTATCGGTCCGGGTACCAGACCTGTCCGCCTCGCCGCGTAGGTGTCGTGAACCAATCTAGTGTTATTTACTATTGAGAGAACATTACCCAGAGTGCTCATTCAAACATTTCACAATACATTTATTGTGTTTATTGCTGGTTTAGTGATTGTCACTGTGAAATAAGTCACCATGGGTCCAAAGAAGCTTCACAAGTTGATAAAGGCTATGGCACCAGCCAGTGATAAAGTGTAGCAAGTAAGTTAAGCGATTAAGCGATAGAAAATGACGACACGAAACTTAACTCCTACATTGTTGTTTGAGGAATATAGGGACACTGACAAGAGCGCTGCCCTCTGCCACCATCTCCTCCAAGGTAAGTGTAAATATTTCTTATTTATATAAGTGTGAATATTTCTTATTTATAAATTAAAATGTAAATATTTCTTATTTATAAATTAAAGTGTAAATATTTCTTATTTATAAATTAAAGTGTAAATATTTCTTATTTATAAATTAAAGTGTAAATATTTCTTATTTATAAATGATTATCATTGTTTGTGTGAATAGTGGTGATGGCCTGCTGCTGCCACCCACCATGGCTTATGGTCAGTGGCCCTTATAAACGCAACAACAAAAACACACTACCACCAGTCCTTACATTCGTAATGACATGTTTTATTCATTCTAGAGTTTATATCATGTTTCTATGTTATTAATATGTTTATTATGTTATATTAGATGAATTGTGCTAGATAAATAAGCTGTAGAGTTGATATTATTGTCATATTGAAGGACTATCTTATCCTGCCGCCAAACAAACTCTCCCGACTCTCTCATACGCCAACAAGAGTCTTCAATAAAGGTAAAACTGATTTAACTGTTCAGTTCTCCATTATAATTAAAAAATGAATTTTTGTAGAATATTTTTTCGGTGGAAACGGATTAATTGTATTTACATTATTTCTTATGGGAAATAAGGGTTCAGCTTTCGAACAGTTCGAGTTAAGGTTAAGCTCCTGGAATGGATTATATATATATATAAATATATATATATATATATATATATATATATATATATATATATATATATATATATATATATATATATATATATATATATATATATATATATATATACGTATATATATCAATAACTACACTGCACTAGCCAGGGTTGAAAATCATGCTTTGGCCCGCCTCATGATGAGCGAAAACACATGACGCTCTAGTCCACTGAACCACACAATCCTTAAGAGTAGCGCATCAGTAGGACTGAATGTTGTACTCGCTACCTAAGGAAATACGGTGGTGTGGACGCCTCTAAGCTAATTTCCTTCTACTCCCTGTTTGGCGTACTAGTGCAGTGTAGTTATTGATCAATACCACTCTTTCGTGGTTACAATAATATAATATACTGGTTGTTGAGCTAGTACACCAAACAGGGAGTAGAATGAAAGTAGTTTAGAGGCGGCCACACCACCGTATGTCCTTGGGTAGTGAGTACAACATTCAGTCCTACTGGATGCACTACTCTTGAAGAACATAATTTGATTAATGAATATCAGCATGGGTTTACGAGAGGTCGTTCCTGCCTGACAAATTTACTGACGTTTTTCAATAAAACATTTGAGGCAGTAGACAGTGATAAAGAATATGATATAGTTTACTTGGATTTCAGTAAGGCCTTCGATAGAGTACCTCACAAGAGACTCTTAAGAAAGGTGGCAGCTCATGGAATAGGAAGTAAAGTTCTAGCATGGATAGAGGCATGGCTTACTAATAGAAAGCAGAGAGTTTCCATTAATGGGGTCAAATCTGAATGGGGATTAGTCACTAGTGGCGTTCCACAAGGATCAGTTTTAGGCCCATTGTTGTTCATAATTTACATAAATGACCTTGATGAAGGAATTGCAAGTGACATGAGTAAATTTGCTGATGATACAAAAATAGGCCGTATAATTCATTCTGAGGAGGATACCAGTGAACTCTAGGAGGATTTGGACAAATTAATGTCTTGGTCTGAAAAGTGGCAGATGAAGTTCAATGTGGACAAGTGTAAGGTGCTAGTCGTTGGTAATGAAAATATCCCTCGAATTTATAAACTAGGTAAAGTAGAGCTTAATCATACAGAATGTGAAAAAGACTTGGGAGTCATGGTAAGCAGAAATCTAAAGCCAAGACAACAGTGCCTAAGTGTGCGCAATAAGGCTAACAGATTACTAGGATTTATTTCAAGAAGTATAAGCAACAGAAGTCCAAAAGTTATTTTACAGCTCTATACATCACTAGTGAGACCTCATTTGAATTATGCAGCTCAGTTTTGGTCTCCTTACTACAGAATGGATATAGATTCGTTGGAGAACATACAGAGAAGAAGGACTAAAATGATTTACAGTATAAGAAATCTCCCGTATGAAGATAGACTTAGAGCGTTGAATCTCCACTCTCTGGAGAGACGTAGAATGAGGGGAGATATCATTGAAGTGTACAAGTGGATGATGGGCATAAACAAAGGAGATATTAATAAAATACTGAGGATATCGAACCAAGTAAGAACCAGAAATAACGGATTTAAATTGGATAAATTTAGATTTAGAAAGAACATAGGCAAGTACTGGTTTTCGAACAGAGTTGTAGATGCGTGGAACAATCTTCAGAGTAGGGTGATAGAGGCTAGATCTTGGGTGGCTTTAAAAAGAGATTGGACAAATATATGAGTGGGAGGGGCTGGGTTTGATTAGTGTCGTGAGTACGGGAGTAAATTCTTAGGTAGTGGTGGTTTTGATAAGGACCTGCCTTGTATGGGCCAGTAGGCCTTCTGCAGTGTTCCTCCATTCTTATGTTCTTATGTTCTTATGATTGTGTGGTTCAGTGGACTAGAGCATCATGTGTTTTCGCTCATCATGAGACGGGCTAAAGCATCATGGGTTCGACCCCTGACTAGTGCAGTGTAGTTATTGATCAATACCACTCGTTTGTGGTTACAATAATATAGTATATATATATATATATATATAATATATATATATATATATATATATATATATATATATATATATATATATATATATGTATATATGTATATATGTATATATATATATATATATATATATATATATATATATATATATATATATATGTATATATGTATATATGTATATATATATATATATATATATATATATATATATATATATATATATATAAACATGTATGTAAAACTTGCGATTTGGGCTTAAATAGCAATGCACTTCTTGCTGAATAAGACAAGCAAAAATTTGTGAATGCAATAATTTCGCAAAAATCATTCTGAACCTAACGAATAAAATATATTTCATTGTGTTTCTTTATTAGTAAAATATTGTAAACTTTTATAAAATATATTTACTTGGATTAGGCTAAATTAAATTGCGTGATGGTGAGCAGCTTGAGATTTTGGGCAGATATATATCACTGTATTTAAGATTTCTGGGTTTTTAACCTGACTCCACCACACCAGTTTCTATGGTAATCACTGTTATTAACAGAGTTACAGCGACTGCGGGTTATAAGGATTTCTGGAAGAGTATTTGCTTTCCGTTGAGAATATTGCAACCTCTGCCAACTCTACAAGCAATTCGCCACACAGCCCTGATCGTGTGAGGGTGTGCGGTGCTATGGCCTGACCCCTGGCGGCTCTTGACAGCACTTTGGTTTTCACCAACATGGCGGCAGCCGGGAGGAGACAGTTGAACACAGCTTGTGTGTATCTGGTTACTGGAGTTATCAACCCTGCCACGGCCAAAACAGTATTACCCACGATCCAACGAGATATTTATGGACTTGATACAGTGGATTTGTATGGAGTGGCTTTGAACGGGACGAATAGAGTGTTTGTGAAACTTCAAACGGTGGAGGTGTACGAACGGCTGGTGGACAAGCATCAAGATAGTGTGTACACTAGTGATGTATCGGATATTCGCATCCGCATCCACATCTACGGAACATCCGCACAATTTCTTACATCTGTATCCGCATCCGCATCCGCATTTCACAGCAAACAGATATCCGCATATACATCTCGGAACATCCGCACAATTTTTGCATCCGCATCCGAAATCCCGGAACATCCGCACAATTTCTTATATCCGCATCCGCATTTGCATCTGTAAAATGAGTAAGTAAGACATCCGTATACACATCCGCATACCGGATATCTAAATTTTTCACATCCGATACATCCCTAGTGTACACTGTCACCGGGGACTCAGGTACGCTTGAAGGATGTCTAAAGGACATACACTTGGGTTCGAGTGAGGAATGTCCCGTTCGAGGCCGTGCGGTGGACATCAGTGCAGTTTTCGGGTGTCGGAGTCATACATGCAGCTCCCCCTGGCAAGTGGGGGTGAGGGCCCGCTGATGGGGCTCAGTGAGGGATCTTTTGCCTTGAAGATGCCCTTGGACATCCCATACCATCGTACGTCGTATTGTTGGATTTTAGGATGCAGGTATACGTCACCTACATGGGGCAATGCAGGAACTGTCATCTGTGCGGGGCATATGAGCATGAGCGGCCGACTGCTTGAAGAGGTCAGGCCCAGAATGAACGGGGACATCGTGGAACGAACGTGACAGTGCAGAGAAATGTGCAGAGGGAAGAGGAACAGTCAGAGAAACAACCAAAGTTGTGGAGCAAGATAGTAGAAGGTGCAGAGGTGGTGTGTCGGGACGATATCACAGGAAACGGCGCCATCGGTGGTTGACGGTGGCAACCATGAGAGCCCTGTGGAGGAAGTGGCTTTGGAACAGGTATTAAGGGACATTCTGGATGAACCTCTACCGGTGTTAAGTGTTGAAGCCACTGATAGTATGGAAGACACTATGGATATGGTGGAGGGCATGGTGAATGCCAATTTCAATGACCAACAGTTAGTTTTGGAGACAGTGCAGGCGGAGGTACATCAGATTGATAGGTGCAAGTGGTGTGGAAGTTGTGGGGGCCCCGCAAGAGGCCGGCAACTGTCTGATTGTGATATGTTCTGACCCCGGCCCAGAGGATTTGCAAGAAACCTCTGGTGGAAGTTGCTAAGAAAGACTTGGGATTGGTGCAAGATCGGGGAATTAATAAGGGTGGGAAAAAGGTGGGCAAACTGCAAATAAGGGAAATCTGGGTCCAATTCCCCCGGGCCGAAGGGCAAACCTTTGTCTTTAATTTCAAGTGTTTAACGTTAAATGTAAATGGGTTGAGAGCAGATATTAAAACAGCTTGGGTGGAGTGTACGTTGAGACGGTATGGTGTGACTGGGGGGTTTTTGCAGGAGCATAATCATAGGTGTGGTAGGGATTTGGTATTGGAGGGTTTTTAGGGTATTTGCTAGTTCATCAAGCAGATTAAAGGGTGAGGTGGCAGTAGTGGTAGCGGTGTCAAGCCCATTCAAGCCTTTGCGATGGGAGGAGAGTGGGGGGCAGACGGTAGAGTGGAGGGGAGAATGGGGATGAAGGTATGCTTTTTGGGAGTGTATATGCTGGCAGAGTCTTCCAGACAGGTGAAGGTGGATTTATGAGGGAGCATATGATTTATGCATGTAGATTTGGCCTAGTGTAACCTACTTGGGGAGATTTAATTGTGTCATCAGGGAAAGGGATGTAGAGCCGCAGGAGGGGGGGGCGTTTTGCAGGCTCTGGGGACTTACTTAGGTGTGTAGGTTTGAAGGATGTAATTGGGGTAGGAGGGCGGGAGAGCATACATTTGTTAGAAGAGGGTATGGAGCTAGGCTAGATAGAATTTATGTAACTGGGAGTGTGGTGCTGGGTGAGGGTTTAATATTTAGATGTGGGTTTTACAGATCATCGGGAGTGTTGGTGGAGGTGGAATGGTCTGGTGTGGTGCGGTGGGGTAAGGGTATTGGAAATTAAATGTTCAGCTTTTGAGTGGTGAAGGTAGATGTGTGGAATTTAGTGATTGGGGGGGGGGTTGTGGGATGGCAGGGCGGGGGGGGGCTTGGTGGATTGGTGGGGGGAGGTGGGAAGGGGCATTAAAGCATCATCAGAGATTGGGCAAAGAAGAGGTAGGATGGCGTTATGGAATGCAAAACTACTTGGAAGGATTATTGACGGACTGTTACTTAAGAGGAGGACAGACTAACTGGGGAAAAACGGACTTTAAGGACAGGTTGTGGTGCTGCAGAATGAGAATTTTGGGGCATGCAGGATGAAAGCAGGCTTGGATGACTGTTGTGGGGATAAACCCCCCAAATATGTATTGGGGAAGTGTAGGGAACGAAAAGGGTAGGATGACAGTGGAGTTCTTAGGTGGATGGGTTAAGCAGGGGAAAAGGGCCCCCTGGAATAGATGGTATAGCAAACAAGTTTTATAAGGAAGATTGGAACGTCATGAGGACTGTTTGGTTGGTGTGATGAATGGGATAAAGAGGATGGGGTGATGGGAAGGGATATGGGATTGGGAGTGGTGGTTCAGTACGGAAGGGAAGGTAGGAGATACTTTGGGGGAAATTTCAGACCTGTGGTACTAATTAATTCTGATTATAAATATTTGCAAAGATTCTAGTTAACAGATTAAAGGGTGTTGGGGGGGGTGATTGAGGTAAGACGGGGATTCCCGGTAGGGAGTGGTGGGGGTCCTGAGTACATTAAATTTCATTGAAAGTGTGGAAGGGAAGGGTAATAGCATTAGATTGGCAGGGGCGTATGATAGTGTAGCGTGAGGCGTGTACAAAATCATGGAGCGGCAGGGGTTCGTGTGGAAGTGATGAGTTGGATCGGAAACTTATATGAAGGGCATGTGGGGTACAGTCAACGGTAGGTTGGGTGGGTGGTGCAGATGGAACGGGGTTTGTGGCAGGGATGTCCTCTGTCGCAGATTTGTTGCATGTGTTCAGGATCCGTTTTTCAGATGGTGGGGGGGGGGGAGGGGGAGGGTGGTGGTGGTGAGGGATCTTGAACATTGTGGGGTATGTAGACGACCTACGGTGCTGGTAAAGGCAGGAGAAGGGGCTGGTGCATGTAGGGAACAGTATAGGCACATTTTGTAAGGCAACTGGAATGAAGGTGAACAGGGCAAAATCACTGCTGTTGGAGGTGGGGAATTGGGTGGGAAGGGGTTGGGTAGAAGGATATGGATGGAATGTGATGGACAAAGTGAAAATATGTGGAATAAATGTTCACGGGAACCGGGCGTGACGAGAAGGGAATTTGGGGAAAAGTAATCAGGGCAATAAGTGTATAAAAAGTTGGCGTGCAGGTGAGGGTCACATTGAGGCAGAGGGTCATACGGTAAAAACAATGATTTACAGTAGGATTTAGTTTTTAGCTAATATTTATCCTTTATTAATAGGAAGGGAAGGGCTGGACGTAAGGTATTTAAGTTCATCTGGCTAATGTGAGCATTGCTTACGGAAGGATATAGTTAGGAAGGGTATATTATTGGGGGGTTGGGTCTGATTTGGCTGGAGAAGAGGTTGATGTGCATGTATGTGAAACGTTGTGATGAGGAGGGGATGGGGGAGACCGGGGTGGGGTGTGTTGAGAGTTGGGTGAATGGTGGGAGGAGGGACCTGGTACAGTGCAGGATTGGCTCGAACATGATGGTCACAAAGGAATCGCAAAATTCGTTGCTGTGCTTATGAGGTTAGGAGGGGGGGTGGGGTGCTGGAGGAGGCGATATATCCAGTTTACGACTGGAAAAAGGAATTTGGGGGTTCGGGAATTACGTTTATCAGGAAGGGATCGTGAGCTGATGTATAGGTTTCTACATGGGGAGTTGCAGCAAGGGGATTTTATTTTGAATTGTGTGAAAGATGGGGTTGCGAAGGTGTGGCATGCCGGGCCATCATGCATGCCATATTTTTTAGAGGCATTGGAAGGGGTAAGGTGGTGGATGGGATGGATGTTGAAATTGGGAGGAGGGTAACCTTTGTTAAGGGCAATTCTTTGATTTGAAGGTGTGTGTACTCACCTATTTGTGGTTGCAGGGTCGAGTCATGCTCCTGGCCCCGCCTCTTCACTGATTGCTACTAGGTCCCCCCTCTCCTGCTCCATGAGCTTTATCAAACCTAGTCTTAAACTATGTTTGGTTCCTGCCTCCACTATGTCGCTTTCTAAGCTATTCCACTTCCTGTCCAACTCTATGACTGAAGAAATACTTCCTAACATCCCTTTGACTCATAGGAGTCTTCAACTCTAATTGTGACCCCTTGTTTCTGTGTCCCTCTCTGGAACATCTTGTCTCTGTCCACCTTATCTATTCCTCGCAGTATTTTATATGTCGTTATCATGTCCCCCTAACCCCCCTGTCCTGTAGTGTCGTCAGGCCGATTTCCCTTAACCCTTTCTTCGTAGGACAATCCCCCTTAGCTCTGGGACTAGTCTTGTTGCAAACCTTTCACTTTCTCTAATTTCTTGACGTGCTTGACCAGGTGTGGGTTCCAACTGGTCTGCATACTCCCGTATGGGCCTGACGTATATGGTATACAGAGTCTTGAATGATTCCTTAGTGAGGTATTGGAATGCTATTCTTAGGTTTGCCAGTCGCCCGTATGCTGCAGCGTTATCGATTGATGTGTGCCTCAGGAGATGTGCTGTATTA
>WNWK01049592.1:0-13150 GCA_009830355.1 Cherax destructor
TTCTAGCATGGATAGAGGCATGGCTTACCAATAGAAAGCAGAGAGTTTCCATTAATGGGGTCAAATCTGAATGGGGATTAGTCACTAGTGGCGTTCCACAAGGATCAGTTTTGGGCCCATTGTTGTTCATAATTTACATAAATGACCTTGATGAAGGAATTGCAAGTGACATGAGTAAATTTGCTGATGATACAAAAATAGGCCGTATAATTCATTCTGAGCAGGATACCAGTGAACTCCAGGAGGATTTGGACAAATTAATGTCTTGGTCTGAAAAGTGGCAGATGAAGTTTAATGTGGACAAGTGTAAGGTGCTAGTCGTTGGTAATGAAAATATCCCTCGAATTTATAAACTAGGTGAAGTAGAGCTTGATCATACAGAATGTGAAAAAGACTTGGGAGTCATGGTAAGCAGGAATCTAAAGCCAAGACAACAGTGCCTAAGTGTGCGAATAAGGCTAACAGATTACTAGGATTTATTTCAAGAAGTATAAGCAACAGAAGTCCAAAAGTTATTTTACAGCTCTATACATCACTAGTGAGACCTCATTTGGATTATGCAGCTCAGTTTTGGTCACCTTACTACAGGATGGATATAGATTCATTGGAGAACATACAAAGAAGAATGACTAAAATGATTTACAGTATAAGAAATCTCCCGTATGAAGATAGACTTAGAGCGTTGAATCTCCACTCTCTGGAGAGGCGTAGAATGAGGAGATATCATCGAGGTGTACAAGTGGATGATGGGTATAAACAAAGGAGATATTAATAAAATACTGAGGATATCGAACCAAGTAAGAACCAGAAATAACGGATTTAAATTGGATAAATTTAGATTTAGAAAGGACATAGGCAAGTACTGGTTTTCGAACAGAGTTGTAGATGCGTGGAACAATCTTCCGAGTGGGGTGATAGAGGCTGGGACCTTGGGTGGATTTAAAAAGAGATTGGACAAATATATGAGTGGGAGGGGCTGGGTTTGATTAGTGTCGTGAGTACGGGAATAAATTCTTAGGTAGTGGTGGTTTTGATAAGGACCTGCCTTGTATGGGCCAGTAGGCCTTCTGCAGTGTTTCTCCATTCTTATGTTCTTATGTTCTTATGACATCATGACATCAATGACATACTACTATATAGAAAGCCCCTTGTTATGCTGAGTATTATCAGATATAGCACCATATGTGTAGAGAACCTAGGATAACCCAAAAAAGTCTATCACAATTGATAAACAAAGTGAAAAAAAAATCAGATTATTTTCTAAACAAAATCCACTGCTCACAATGTCGATATTTTTGTGGTTGCATCTGACCACTGTAGGTATTGACCAGGACATGATCTAGTGTAGACCTCTGCTTTGTCATGCAACAATGACAGCCAATGATTTGCAAGAATTGATCGTACAAATACAGTGTCTCCTGGGTACAGTGGCTTTCCTGAACATTCATACCTGGTATCAGTAGAACATGAACCTTCCTTACCCAGAACGTAAATCCAGAATACTTCTTTCGTACATTTACCTTCTTCATAAGAACATAAGAACATAAGAATAGAGGAACACTGCAGAAGGCCTACTGGCCCATACAAGGCAAGTCCTTATCAAAACCACCACTACCTAAGAATTTACTCCTGTACTCACGACACTAATCAAACCCAGCCCCTCCCACTCATATATTTGTCCAATCTCTTTTTAAAGCCACCCAAGGTCCTAGCCTCTATCACCCTACTCGGAAGATTGTTCCACGCATAACATAAGAACATAAGAATGGAGGAACACTGCAGAAGGCCTACTGGCCCATACAAGGCAGGTCCTCTGTTCGAAAACCAGTACTTGCCTATGTCCTTTCTAAATCTAAATTTATCCAATTTAAATCCGTTATTTCTCGTTCTTACTTGGTTCGATATCCTCAGTATTTTATTAATATCTCCTTTGTTTATGCCCATCATCCACTTGTACACCTCGATGATATCTCCCCTCATTCTACGTCTCTCCAGAGAGTGGAGATTCAATGCTCTAAGTCTATCTTCATACGGGAGATTTCTTATACTGTAAATCATTTTAGTCATTCTTCTGTTGGCCCATACTAGGCAGGTCCTTCACAATCCGTCCCACTAACAGAATATTTGCTCAACCCAATTTTCAATGCTACCCAAGAAATAAGCTTTGACAATTCTACCCACTCATGCGCGAGTCCCACTCAAATCCAACCCCTCTCACTCATGAATTTATCCAACCTAAATTTGAAACTACCCAAGGTCCTAGCTTCAATAACCCTACTAGGCAGACTGTTCCACTCATCAACTACCCTATTTCCAAACCAATACTTTCCTATATCCTTTCTAAATCTAAACTTATCTAACTTGAATCCATTATTGCGGGTTCTCTCTTGGAGAGATATCCTCAAGACCTTATTTATATCCCCTTTGTTAATACCCATTTTCCACTTGTATACCTCGATCATGTCTCCCCTCATTCTACGTCTCACAAGTGAATGTAATTTTAGGGTCTTCAATCTTTCTTCGTAAGGAAGATTTCTAAAGCTATGTATTAATTTAGTCATTCTACGCTGAATGTTTTCTAACGAATTTATGTCCATTCTGTAATATGGAGACCAGAACTGAGCTGCGTAATCTAGGTGAGGCCTTACTAATGATGTATAAAGCTGTAATATAACCTCTGGACTTCTGTTGCTAACACTTCTTGATATAAATCCCAGTAATCTATTTGCCTTATTACGTACGCTTAGGCATTGCTGTCTTGGTTTAAGGTTGCTGCTTACCATCACCCCCAAGTCCTTCTCGCAATCTGTATGGCTAAGTTCTACGTTATTTAACTTATAAGTGCTTGGGTTATGGACACTCCGAGCTTCAGAACCTTGCATTTATCTACATTGAACTGCATCTGCCACTTTTCTGACCACGAATTAAGTTTGTCTAAATCTTCCTGAAGTTCTATGACATCTATGTTTGAATCAATTATCCTACCTATCTTCGTGTCGTCGGCGAATTTGCTCATCATGACATCATGACATCAATGACATACTACTATATAGAAAGCCCCTTGTTATGCTGAGTATTATCAGATATAGCACCATATGTGTAGAGAACCTAGGATAACCCAAAAAAGTCTATCACAATTGATAAACAAAGTGAAAAAAAAATCAGATTATTTTCTAAACAAAATCCACTGCTCACAATGTCGATATTTTTGTGGTTGCATCTGACCACTGTAGGTATTGACCAGGACATGATCTAGTGTAGACCTCTGCTTTGTCATGCAACAATGACAGCCAATGATTTGCAAGAATTGATCGTACAAATACAGTGTCTCCTGGGTACAGTGGCTTTCCTGAACATTCATACCTGGTATCAGTAGAACATGAACCTTCCTTACCCAGAACGTAAATCCAGAATACTTCTTTCGTACATTTACCTTCTTCATAAGAACATAAGAACATAAGAATAGAGGAACACTGCAGAAGGCCTACTGGCCCATACAAGGCAAGTCCTTATCAAAACCACCACTACCTAAGAATTTACTCCTGTACTCACGACACTAATCAAACCCAGCCCCTCCCACTCATATATTTGTCCAATCTCTTTTAAAGCCACCCAAGGTCCTAGCCTCTATCACCCTACTCGGAAGATTGTTCCACGCATAACATAAGAACATAAGAATGGAGGAACACTGCAGAAGGCCTACTGGCCCATACAAGGCAGGTCCTCTGTTCGAAAACCAGTACTTGCCTATGTCCTTTCTAAATCTAAATTTATCCAATTTAAATCCGTTATTTCTCGTTCTTACTTGGTTCGATATCCTCAGTATTTTATTAATATCTCCTTTGTTTATGCCCATCATCCACTTGTACACCTCGATGATATCTCCCCTCATTCTACGTCTCTCCAGAGAGTGGAGATTCAATGCTCTAAGTCTATCTTCATACGGGAGATTTCTTATACTGTAAATCATTTTAGTCATTCTTCTTTGTATGTTCTCCAATGAATCTATATCCATCCTGTAGTAAGGAGACCAAAACTGAGCTGCATAATCCAAATGAGGTCTCACTAGTGATGTATAGAGTTGTAAAATAACTTTTGGACTTCTGTTGCTTATACTTCTTGAAATAAATCCTAGTAATCTGTTAGCCTTATTGCGCACACTTAGGCACTGTTGTCTTGGCTTTAGATTTCTGCTTACCATGACTCCCAAGTCTTTTTCACATTCTGTATGATCAAGCTCAACTTCACCTAGTTTATAAATTCGAGGGATATTTTCATTACCAACGACTAGCACCTTACACTTGTCCACATTGAACTTCATCTGCCACTTTTCAGACCAAGACATTAATTTATCCAAATCCTCCTGGAGTTCACTGGTATCCTCCTCAGAATGAATTATACGGCCTATTTTTGTATCATCAGCAAATTTACTCATGTCACTTGCAATTCCTTCATCAAGGTCATTTATGTAAATTATGAACAACAATGAGCCCAAAACTGATCCTTGTGGAACGCCACTAGTGACAAATCCCCATTCAGATTTGACCCCATTAATGGAAACTCTCTGCTTTCTAATAAGAACTCCTCACCTTGTGAACTCCTCACCTGGACAGCTCCTGGAGGTACAGGTGCGACCTGCATCGAGACAGCTCAGCCACCAGTTACCGCTGTACTTCAGGCCTACCATGTCTCCCCACCTTATAGCATCCCCAAACTTTCTCTTTATTGCGTAGACATAAAACGATTCCCCGAAACACCTGTCCCAGTCTTCTTGATTCATTACCTGCCCGGGACAAGTACTCGCACGGGCGTTGTCTTTTAGAGAAACTTTTGGACATACATTTAAGAAGTCGATAGAATGGAAAAAAGTCCTGCAAAAGTCATTAGTGTGTCTCTCTTCTGGGTAGCGGTTAGTGTTGTAGCCACTCAAGAAGCCTCCGCAATAATTTAGAAATTACAGAGGAACTCGGCTCAAGCGACCACAAGTCAATTACCTTTAGCATTGAATGGATGTATGATAGTAGGGATAATTCAGTAATGGTCCCAGATTTTCGCTTAGCAGATTATAATGGACTTAGAGAACACTAATCAACTGTGGACTGGGGTGAAGAAGAGAGGTATCAATATGACAGTTTTCTTAACACTATACAGGCTGCCCAAAGAACATTTATCCCGTATAAAGAAATTAGATCAAGTAGAAATGACCCAAAATGGATGAATAATAGGCTCAAATATCTTTTAGGGCAGAAGAAAGGAATTTATAGGCGCATAAAAAGAGGTGAGGGTCATCTTATAAATCAGTATACTGACATAAAGAGGGACGTTAAAAAGGGAATAAGAAAATCTAAACGGGACTATGAAATTAAAGTTGCTAGGGATTCAAAAACTAACCCAAAAAGTTTTTCCAGGTTTATAGAACAAAAGTTAGGGATAAGATAGGTCCCCTTAAAAATAACTTTGGGCATCTTACTGACAAGGAGAATGATATGTGCTCTATTTTTAATAATTATTTTCTCTCGGTTTTCACACGGAAGACATTAATAATATCCCAGTAATTAATTTTTACAGAGGCCCAGAAGAAGATAAATTATGTAATATCACAGTCACTAACGAAATGATTATGAAACAGCTGGACCGACTGAAACAAAATAAATCGCCGGGTCCTGATGAGCTTTTTGCAAGGGTTCTTAAGGAATGCAAATGGAACTCTGTGAACCAATATCTAACATTTTTAATTTATCTCTTCAAACAGGTGTAGTGTCTGATATGTGGAAGATGGCTAATGTAATTCCTATTTTTAAAGCAGGGGACAAGTCACTACCGTCAAACTACCGCCCAATAAGCCTGACCTCAATTGTAGGCAAATTACTAGAGTCAATTATAGCTGATATTATTAGAAGCCATCTAGATAACCATAATTTGATTAATGATACCCAGCATGGATTCACGAGGGCCGTTCCTGCCTATCTAATTTATTAACCTTCTTCAGTAAAGCTTTTGAGGCTGTTGATCACGATAAAGAATTCGATATTGTTTATTTAGACTTTAGTAAGGCTTTTGATAGAGTACCACACCAGAGACTGTTAAAGAAAGTGGCAGCTCATGGCATTGGGGAAAAGTGCTGTCATGGATCGAGTCATGGCTCACCAATAGGAAGCAGAGAGTGTGCATAAATGGGGTTAAATCCGAATGGGGACTTGTAACAAGTGGTGTTCCACAGGGATCAGTCTTAGGCCCATTGTTATTTATAATATATATCAATGACCTTGATGAGGAATTACTAGTGATATGAGCAAATTCGCCGACGACACGAAGATAGGTAGGATAATTGATTCAAACATAGATGTCATAGAACTTCAGGAAGATTTAGACAAACTTAATTCGTGGTCAGAAAAGTGGCAGATGCAGTTCAATGTAGATAAATGCAAGGTTCTGAAGCTCGGGAGTGTCCATAACCCAAGCACTTATAAGTTAAATAACGTAGAACTTAGCCATACAGATTGCGAGAAGGACTTGGGGGTGATGGTAAGCAGCAACCTTAAACCAAGACAGCAATGCCTAAGCGTACGTAATAAGGCAAATAGATTACTGGGATTTATATCAAGAAGTGTTAGCAACAGAAGTCCAGAGGTTATATTACAGCTTTATACATCATTAGTAAGGCCTCACCTAGATTACGCAGCTCAGTTCTGGTCTCCATATTACAGAATGGACATAAATTCGTTAGAAAACATTCAGCGTAGAATGACTAAATTAATACATAGCATTAGAAATCTTCCTTACGAAGAAAGATTGAAGACCTAAATTACATTCACTTGTAAGACGTAGAATGAGGGAGACATGATCGAGGTATACAAGTGGAAAATGGGTATTAACAAAGGGGATATAAATAAGGTCTTGAGGATATCTCTCAAGAGAGAACCCGCAATAATGGATTCAAGTTAGATAAGTTTAGATTTAGAAAGGATATAGGAAAGTATTGGTTTGGAAATAGGGTAGTTGATGAGTGGAACAGTCTGCCTAGTAGGGTTATTGAAGCTAGGACTTTGGGTAGTTTCAAATTTAGGTTGGATAAATTCATGAGTGAGAGGGGTTGGATTTGAGTGGGACTCGCGCATGAGTGGGTAGAATTGTCAAAGCTTATTTCTTGGGTAGCATTGAAAATTGGGTTGAGCAAATATTCTGTTAGTGGGACGGATTGTGAAGGACCTGCCTAGTATGGGCCAACAGGCCTGCTGCAGTGTTCCTCCTTTCTTATGTTCTTATGTTCTTATGAGTGAGAGGGGTTGGATTTGAGTGGGACTCGCGCATGAGTGGGTAGAATTGTCAAAGCTTATTTCTTGGGTAGCATTGAAAATTGGGTTGAGCAAATATTCTGTTAGTGGGACGGATTGTGAAGGACCTGCCTAGTATGGGCCAACAGGCCTGCTGCAGTGTTCCTCCTTTCTTATGTTCTTATGAAGCAATGGCGACTCTAGTGTTAGCTTGTGCAAATACTTTAGAAATGTTGGATGCAACCTGGCTGTTGGGAAGAACTATAACTTTGTTTGGAGTGGTGTTGACGCGTGGAGAATTAATGATCTGAAGAGCTCTTTTCTTGCAATCTTTGATGAAAAAGGAGGGAAAATGTAAATCAGTGAAGGTTTGGTGAATGTATGTACATTCCTCGTCAAGAAACTCAGGACTACAAATTCGGTAAGCTCTTAGGAAGAATCCGATGATGATGCCTCTTTTGGTCTTAGTATCTTGACTGGAATAGAAGTGTGTGAGATCATTTTTATTTGTAGGTTTCCGGTAAACTTGAAATTTTAGGTTGTTATCTACTTTGTGGATGAGGACGTCTAGAAAGGGTAGTTTGTCATTGGACTCTTCTTCTAGTGTAAACTGGATCGCCGGTTCAACTGCGTTGAGCCTTGCCTGAAGATAAGAACATAAGAAAGGAGGAACACTGCAGCAGGCCTGTTGGCCCATTCTAGGCAGGGCCTTCACATTCCATCCCACCAACAGAATATTTGTTCAACCTAATTTTCAATGCTACCCAAAAAATAAGCTTTGATAATTTTATTTACTCATGTGCAATTCCCACTCAAATCCAACCCCTTTCACTCATGAATTTATCCAACCTACATAAGAACATAAGAACATAAGAAAGGAGGAACACTGCAGCAGGCCTGTTGGCCCATACTAGGCAGGTCCTTCACAATCCATCCCACTAACAGAATAATTGCCCAACCTAATTTTCAATTCTACCCAAGAAATAAGGTTTGAAGATTCTATTAACTCAAGTGCGAGTCCCACTCAAATCCAACCCCTCTCACTCATGAATTTATCCAACCTAAATTTGAAACTACCCAAGGTCCTAGCTTCAATAACCCTACTAGGCAGACTGTTCCACTCATCAACTACCCTATTTCCAAACCAATACTTTCCTATATCCTTTCTAAATCTAAACTTATCTAACTTGAATCCATTATTGCGGGTTCTCTCTTGGAGAGATATCCTCAAGACCTTATTTATATCCCCTTTGTTAATACCCATTTTCCACTTGTATACCTCGATCATGTCTCCCCTCATTCTACGTCTTACAAGTGAATGTAATTTTAGGGTCTTCAATCTTTCTTCGTAAGGAAGATTTCTAATGCTATGTATTAATTTAGTCATTCTACGCTGAATGTTTTCTAACGAATTTATGTCCATTCTGTAATATGGAGACCAGAACTGAGCTGCGTAATCTAGGTGAGGCCTTACTAATGATGTATAAAGCTGTAATATAACCTCTGGACTTCTGTTGCTAACACTTCTTGATATAAATCCCAGTAATCTATTTGCCTTATTACGTACGCTTAGGCATTGCTGTCTTGGTTTAAGGTTGCTGCTTACCATCACCCCAAGTCCTTCTCGCAATCTGTATGGCTAAGTTCTACGTTATTTAACTTATAAGTGCTTGGGTTATGGACACTCCGAGCTTCAGAACCTTGCATTTATCTACATTGAACTGCATCTGCCACTTTTCTGACCACGAATTAAGTTTGTCTAAATCTTCCTGAAGTTCTATGACATCTATGTTTGAATCAATTATCCTACCTATCTTCGTGTCGTCGGCGAATTTGCTCATATCACTAGTAATTCCCTCATCAAGGTCATTGATATATATTATAAATAACAATGGGCCTAAGACTGATCCCTGTGGAACACCACTTGTTACAAGTCCCCATTCGGATTTAACCCCATTTATGCACACTCTCTGCTTCCTATTGGTGAGCCATGACTCGATCCATGACAGCACTTTTCCCCAATGCCATGAGCTGCCACTTTCTTTAACAGTCTCTGGTGCGGTACTCTATCAAAAGCCTTACTAAAGTCTAAATAAACAATATCGAATTCTTTATCGTGATCAACAGCCTCAAAGCTTTACTGAAGAAGGTTAATAAATTAGATAGGCAGGAACGGCCCCTCGTGAATCCATGCTGGGTATCATTAATCAAATTATGGTTATCTAGATGGCTTCTAATAATATCAGCTATAATTGACTCTAGTAATTTGCCTACAATTGAGGTCAGGCTTATTGGGCGGTAGTTTGACGGTAGTGACTTGTCCCCTGCTTTAAAAATAGGAATTACATTAGCCATCTTCCACATATCAGACACTACACCTGTTTGAAGAGATAAATTAAAAATGTTAGATATTGGTTCACAGAGTTCCATTTTGCATTCCTTAAGAACCCTTGCAAAAATCTCATCAGGACCCGGCGATTTATTTTGTTTCAGTCGGTCCAGCTGTTTCATAATCATTTCGCTAGTGACTGTGATATTACATAATTTATCTTCTTCTGGGCCTCTGTAAAAATTAATTACTGGGATATTATTAATGTCTTCCTGTGTGAAAACCGAGCCATGACTCGATCCATGACAGCACTTTTCCCCCAATGCCATGAGCTGCCACTTTCTTTAACAGTCTCTGGTGCGGTACTCTATCAAAAGCCTTACTAAAGTCTAAACAAACAATATCGAATTCTTTAATTCTTTAATTCTAGTTTAACCCCAGCATTCATCCAGAACTGGTATTCCTCCATAATAACCGGGATAACTTAACTTACTGGGTGAAAGTAATAGAAAACGGAGGGTTCAAATCCTGCTCCGCTACTATTGAACAAACAAAACCGGAGGGTTCAATCCCTACTTCGATTTATACAGTATAAATTTGACCGGAGGGTTCTATGCCCGCTCCGACCAACCAGTAAGGAGAATGGGATCACTTGACCATCCACTCTTCCCACTATAATCAAGAGTGTCCTATGACAGTTCCCTTGATATAAAATAACAGAACTCAATGAAAAAGATTTATCACTGGAAAATCTCGGATCCCTAGAGTCTATTCCTATAATAATCTTCAAGCTCAAAACAAAGGTGGCAGAAGTAACTAGCACATCCTGCCTTGACTTGACTAACATAAACACAGAGTAATTAACAATCACCAAATCCTTTAAATACCTTAACTGTAGTCCTACTATAGTAAATGAATACTTATGGAGGCTGGCAACCGTCTGTGATGTGGAGCTGTTGAGGTACCCTGAGTCACTGTTGGCGGAGTTCCAATAATGTAGCCACGTACCGCCGGCTCTGTCCGTGTAGCGTCGAATCTTGTTCGAGGTGTCGAAGCTTTGAGTCGAATCCTGGCAAGGTCGCCACTTGTGAAGGTTGTCGCCAATCTTCTCAGGAAAAGTATAATAGAAAAAGACTAATAACAAGAAAAATAAACACTTTATTTTAATAGAATGAAATTTAAATAATAAATACGTAAATATGATAATTATCCTATATTAAAGAAAAATGAAAAATGAAAACAAAAAAGATATATATGATTGAAAGCTAAATATTTACAGCTGTGAGGATCTTGACACAGAAGCAATGAATCACTGATGACTCCGTGGTGGTGGTGGTGTTGTTGTTGTTGTTGTTGCCTCGAGATTTTCCACAAATCCAACAGTCTTCCAAACTGTTACAATGTCACAAATGATGTCAGGGACTCAGTTGAAAGTTGTCCCTTAGTGACGTCCAGTTGCCTGATGTTTCTTAGTGTGTACTGAGGTACTACTGGTGGTAGTGCAGAAATGGTGGAGTAACTCTGTTTCTCACTTGGTGAGTACGCCGGCCCCCCACTCAGCCTTGAATCCGATGATCCGAGCGGACACAGAGGACTGTGAAAGAAACCACAATAATTACTCACCACTCTAGCATTAATTTACATAGTAGGCATAAGGCCCTTAAAAGAAATGGCGAAACTGTAATAATTAACTACCCAAAACCAAGGCAGGACATAGCAGAAGTGAATGTTTTTAAACATGAGTGAAGCTCCAAAATAATTAAAGCGTGAAGCTCTTACACATAAAATAATGAAGATACGAGCAGCTGTGAAGTACTTACAGTGAGATCGAGCATAGTCAGTCAAGTGATTTCAACCTGTGGCCGGAGCCCAGCATTACACCTCTCACCGGGTGAAAAAGGGTAGGGGGGTATAGCAGCAGCGAGACACTCACCCCACCTTAACCAGCAAACTACCACTCAACCATCACTCTACATATACTTTCTTCACTCCTATCTATGTACTTTTCCCTCACAGTGATGCACCACTGACCTGACCTGTTGGTGATGCACCACTGACCTGACCTGTTGGTCATGCACCTCTGACCTGACCTGTTGGTGATGCACCACTGACCTGACCTGTTGGTGATGCACCACTGGCCTGACCTGTTGGTGATGCACCACTGACCTGACCTGTTGGTGATGCACCACTGACCTGACCTGTTGGTGATGCACCACTGACCTGACCTATTGGTCATGCACCTCTGACCTGACCTGTTGGTGATGCACCACTGACCTGATCTGTTGGTGATGCACCACTGGCCTGACCTGTTGGTGATGTACCACTGACCTGACCTGTTGGTGATGCACCTCTTACCTGACCTGTTGGTGATGCACCACTGACCTGACCTGTTGGTGATGCACCTCTGACCTGACCTGTTGGTGATGCACCACTGACCTGACCTGTTGGTGATGCACCACTGACCTGACCTGTTGGTGATGCACCTCTGACCTGACCTGTTGGTTTACACTGGAAACTTCATGCTATAAGCGGCTTGGTCAGCAAATCCCTGAATATCTTAGCAGTAGACTAGACACAGTTCTTGTCTTAACTTAGAGTGATTGTTGAAATAATTGACACAAGTTGATGTGTTAGAAGCTTTCTGTAAACAGTGAGCTGGTTCGTATTTTGTTGTTAAACATCTTTGTCTTTCCCACTTGTATTTGTTGTCCTTCTTTGTCTTTTCCACTTGTATTTGTTGTCCTTCTGGTTAATGTTCTTCCTCAAGAATGTATGTCATGTGCTTCTTTGCTTGTTCTTTCTTTGTTACCATTTTCCGATATATGTTTGTATCCATAAGTTAGCTTCTCTTTCAGTTTCCTCCTTTATTCGCTTGTCCGAGGTATTTATTTTCTCCTTGTTTGCTGCCTTCTCCAGTGTATATTTTTTGTGTTTGATGTCTTCTTCAGTGTATAATCCCTAAGTTATATTTCGGTGTATGTTATATTTCGGTGCTTCATCCCTCTATTAGTTTTTCTTCTCTACGAGTTTTAAGTGATTATGTGATCAATAATTTACATGGAGACAGTAAACATATTTGTGCAACGTATCATTATTATTCAGATACATATTACTCTTTCTGTTTTATCAAATCCATAAACTAGTGAACAGAAGTGATTTTTTTTGTGTGTAACTTTCAGGTATTTGTCTACAACAAACACAGGTGTGTAAGCAGACACAAGCAGGTCACACATATATGACTTTGTAAGTGTTTTGATTTCGCATTTCATTTTTGTTTGTAATTAACTTGAGCAATAATATCAAACCGAGAAAATAGATGATATCAATATATTCATATTAATCTGAAATGCATGAATATATTTCATAATATATTAAATATAAAATATATTCACCTAACATTATACTTGACATTTGTATTAATTTTGTTTCATAATTATTTTTAATAATAATTTTATTACCCTAATAGGGTAAACTTAATTTCATTTTCTTATTATATTATTTATATTTCGCATAAGTTTTATAAGGGTTAATTAACATTTCGTAATTA
>WNWK01049593.1:0-13149 GCA_009830355.1 Cherax destructor
AGAAATTATGAACTCCCCACTGTATTTTTAGGTCCCAAATTTTTTAAAAATGACTTTTGTTGCAGTTTTGAAAGTGCTGTTATATACAAAATACTATACTGTATGTACTTTTCTCAAAAAATTACCACTTCTAATGCCATGTTTTACAGAGTTTTACTGTATAGACTATATAATAAAAACTGGGAAAAAGGGTTGGGGTCCCCCTTCCCTGTTTCCCCAAAATTTTATTTACGGGATTCTATAGTGCTAGGAATATATTAAACCAACAGGCAACCCTTGGGAACAGCAGCGGTTGACAGACCATTAACTGGGGTTTCTGTAATACCAGGTAATTTTTGGAATAAATTGGACTTTTTTCATGAAAAAGCGGTAAATTCCAAAATTTTTAGAGGGAATCTAAAGCACATAACTTTTTCCACATCCCTTTTTTTATGATTTACCAGTAAAAGCATGCCCCATTGTGCTTTAAAAATGAGTCTTGCTGTTTTGTATAGAATGGGGACCTTGGCATTTTGGGGGCCCAAAAATGTATATAACTTTTTTTCCCCAAGAAGATACATGTGGGTAGCATTACAAACATAGAAATTAACGGTATATATTTTTGCAGGAAGAAGCCCATTTTTTTAAAAGCATTTTTGGAAGTCTTAAGTTAGGACTGATAATAATAATGTAAAAATAAATATTTTGGGAAACTATTTATATATTTTTTAAACTACACACAAATATAAAAAATTACATAATTTTTGTAGTTCAAATTTTTAGTGAAAATTGATCATTTAGTGAAAAACATTACAGTAAAGAAAGCAGCAATTTTTGATTATTCAGTTGAAAAAGTTAATTTATCTTACTTTTTTTATTGTTTTGATTACAAAAAATTGTAGGATACCCACCCAAAAATCAGTGTAATACAATTGTAATGAAAAATAACTTTATAGATGACAAAGGGAAAAAACAAGTAAGTTGTTGTAAAAGGTATAAGATGAATTTGCAAGGAATTTTGGGTTTAGGGCCTTTTTTTACCTGTGTACAGTGGACCTCCGAGTTTCGGGGCACCCGGAAAAGAACAATTATGTAAGTTTAATATTGTAAGTGCTTTTTTATGTGTATTTTGGGGGGTCTGAAAGGACTAATGTAATTTACATTTTTCCTTAAAGGGGAAAAAATTGCCCGGGAATGGCATGAACACCCTTTTTGGGAAATTTAAATTTTGACCCGAAACTCGGGGTCCACTGTATATACAGACAACTTTCATTAACCAACTAATTGGGGAAAAGGGGGGGGTACAATAATGCCGATTGTCTGTAACTTCCAAATTGTGAAATTAACATTTATGCCCCGGGCCGGTAGTCTTCTGAAGTAGTGGACTTAATGATAAGGGTTTTATTTCTTTGTAAAGGTTTCAATGTGTAATTACAGTTTTGGGTTTTCTAAGTTTAAAAAAACTACTATCGTTGGGGGATTTTGGGGAGACTAATCCTAGTCGTAATAACTACTAAAATCTAGACAAGATAAGAGGGTCAATTTTTTTTAAAATCTTTATTTAATCTTAAATAATTGGGGGTAGCCAAGGGAGAGGTTTATAAGAATTTAAAAATCTTAAAGTTACACATAAAAAAAACAATATTATAATTAATGGTTCAAGCAGTAATACTTCATGGATTGGGGAGATGAATTGACTAGAGGTCATATTATGTAATATAATAAGTGATTTGAAGTTGTTTGATTCCACTGATGCAGGAGACAACCAAACACTATGAATAGGGGTTTTGTAACCTGTAGTCCCACAGGAAAAGTACAGTACTTTTATAGAAATTTTAGTACCCCAAAATAATTTTATTTTACCTTTCGTTGTGGGAGAGGGAAAGTAAAAATTTTTCCATGATCAAAGGGTGCCCTTAAAATTAAAAGATTCTGAGTCAGGGGAAACTGAAAAAGTTCTACTGGAAAATAAAAATAGCAGATGATGTTGAGGGCTGAGATGAGGGCAGATGTCTGAGATGCAGATGTCTGAGATGTAGATGTCTGAGATGTAGATGCCCGAGATGAATGTCTGAGATGTAGATGTCTGAGATGTAGAGGGCCCGAGATGTGGAGGGGCTGAGGGGATGCAGATAGCTAGAAGACATAATGGTTCAAAAATTTTTAAAGGGAGGCACAGGTTTGGGGAATGTTTCCAGCTTTGGTTTTTTACATTGTTGATCCCATTTCCCTTATGATAAAACCCCCTTTAAGAATTTACAAGTGGGATAATGGGCTTTCACTTCACTTTTGTCAAGAGGGTCAGTGTCCCCTGATGAGAACATCATTCACCTTATACAAATGACAGCTTAAACCCCCTCAATCTCTTTTTTGTCCACATCATCATAAATAAAACATTGGATTTAGATGACTTGGTTCAATACTTCATTTTGACAACCTGACACTATTGCTGTGAAAAAAATGCAAAATTTTTGATTTTGTTCTTTTTAATTAGAATGGTTTTTGACTATTTTTGGAACATACCCACAAAAGGGGGGAACTTTTTTTATTATTATTATTTTTAAATAAGAAAATGTGTTGGGGAGATTAATAAACGGGAAAGATGGGGAATTGTTTAAAAAGTTAAATTCAAAATTTGAGTTATTGGGAGGGGGAGGGTTGGAAAATTAAAGGGGAGGGAACTTTTTTGAAGAGTTGTTAAATGTTGATGAGTGAGGCGGGATTTCGGGGTTTGGGGCAGGGGGTTTAAGCTTTTTGGGAAATGAGGAAGAAAACCCTGAGTGGGAGGAGGTGCATGGGGCCCGGGGGGTAGAATGAAAGAGGGAAAAAGCAGAGGGGATTGAGGGAAAACAAGACAAAAATGTTAAAAACAGGTGGGATATATTTTTGGGGGGGAAATGTTTAGCCACAGCAGGGGGATAGACACTATAAGACGGGCCATACTCCCAAATTAATTTCAAGACCAGAGCAGTCTGTAATTTTATCACCACCTATTTGATGAACAACCCAGTTAGTACTGAGGGACGGGATGCTTTTATTTAATAAATGTATAAAGGGGGAAGGTACCGGGGGTTTGGGGCAGAAGGGCATATTTCCCTTTTGTTTTAAAGAAACAAAAAAAAAAGAAAGGGAAAATTATAGGGGGGTTTAAACCTGTTGAATATTTTTTGGGGAAGGGGTATGGTAGTATTGTTTTTTTATTTTTTTTTTAACACATCAGCAGGGTTTTACCCAAAAAAGAAGGGAAAACTTTCACCCTCACTCATTCTATCACTGTCTTGCCAGAGGAATGCTTACATTTACGGGAAAAAAAAATTTAAAATATATCAACACCCCCCCTTCAGGGGCAGGCACTGTATTTCCCATTTTCCCGGACTCCAGTCCAGCAAAACCATTTTCCCCTGAATCCATTCATAAATGTTATTTTGCCCACACTCCAACAGCATGTCAAGTCAAAAAAACCATTTTTTTCCAATTGTTTCATCTAACATGCTCATTTGTTGGAAGTCCAACCCCCTTTGCACAAAAAGCCCCTTTCCCCTCCCCTCCAACCTTTCCTAGGATGACCACTACCCTCCCTTTCCCTTTCCCACTAAAGATTTATATGCCCTCCAAGCCACCCCTTTTTTTGTTCCATTCTCTCAAATTTGGGTCAAGACCACATTAACCCCCCTTTATCTGCCTTCTGGAAAATGTTTTTAAAAACCCCCCAAACCTTCTTCTAATCCCCAACAACAAATTCCCTCTGCATTATATTCCATTGCCCTCAGACACGACTTTCTCCACTCCCCTCCAGCCTTTTTAATTGTTAAACATTCATCACCCATCCCCCACCCCCTATAAGAGCATTGATACCACTATACTTCATTTTACCCTCTTTGTTTCCCATGGAAAACCCTTTGTCTACACAGACCCTCAGTGCCCCCTCCCCTTTTTTCCCCCTTATGTTTCCCTCACCCTTTCATTGACCCATCTGCTGACAAGTTCCCCCAACTATCTGAATATTTTCCTTCCTCCATTTTTTCATTACTTAATTTTTTTTTTTCCTCATCAACTTGCTTTTTCTTATGTTTTTTTAATTTCCTTCTTTTCATACCCTTCCAAACCCTCGTTCACCAACCTCTGAAATTTTTTTCGAATCTCCCAGAAGCACAGTGTCATCAGCAAAAAGCAATTTTGACAACCCCACTTTGTGGGACAACCCCACTTTTTGGGGTTGTCTTAATCCCAAAGCCTATTGCCAACACCCCAGCATTCACTTCTCTTACAACCCCATCTATAAAATATTGAACAACCATGGTCTCACACCCCCTTTTTAAGGGGCCTTTTTACCGGAAAAAAATCTCCTCCCTAAACTTTAAACCCGGAAACCTCCTGGCCTTTTAAAACTCTTTTATTTAACCTTTTTACCTATTTCCTACATTTTGCAACATCTTCTTTCAATAACATTATTACTGAAAAAATTTGGGGAAAAACAAAGCAGGATTGTAGAGGAACAGGGGGTTTTTGGAAGGGTTGGGGATGTGTAGACCAATGTTTACATAATAATAATAATAATAATAATAATAATAATAGTTTATTTAGACATGATACAATGTGGTTATTTAGACATGATACATAGTTAGGAAAATGAGGTGTACATCCCAAAAAGCCCCAAATTATGCGGGCCCATTGTGGGCATTCTTAACCCTTTGACTGCCCGGGGGCCCCATTCTGAAACTGTCATTTTTATTTTGGGAAAAATTTTTTTTGGAAAAAAAAATGAATTATTTTTCTTATGAAATGATAGAGAATCTTTTTTGATTGTAAGGGACCCCAAAAGTATGAAATTTGATTAAAAAATTACAAATTGGGGCCTTTTCCAAAGTTAGCGATGTCAGTGATATATACGCATCACCCGTTTTTCCGACTTTGATCCCTTTTTTAGGCCAATTCCATTGGGACTGCCCAAACTCATAGCTATTTTTTTAGAACTCCTTTTTGTTCTACCCGATTGAGTACAAAAATCACCAATTTACCGATTTCAACTCCCCAATAAAGTGGTCAGAAAAGGGGCAATTTCGCCTTTTCGCAAAAAAAAAAGATGTCAATTTCAAAATAGGGCCCAAAGAATAAACAATGCAGACACCCCCAGCCCCAAAAAAAAGGGTTTTATCTGTTCTTTAGTCATGTCTTTACCCCCTTTTACATTATTTCTTTTCTTTTTTTGTTTTTTTATTCACAAAAAAAATAGAAGATTTTTGTTATGCAGACTATTGCATTTTTTGAAAAACTGTATAAATAATATTTGGCATTTGTAAAAAAATATTAGACTCACCAGTTGATGTGTTTTGGGACCCATGGGGGATTTTTTTTATTTTTTGAACATGGGAAAAATTAAAACATTTCCGCTACTTTGAGCTCAATTTCAAGATCTTTTACATAAAGGAAACTAATCAAAATCATCTCTTTTCCCTGTAATATGTTTTCCATTCTATCAAATGAGACCATGAAAAAGAGAATACAACCAAAAATACTATACGAAAATACACCTCAAAGACCCCGGCTTTTAATTCAAAAACATGGGGGGGTTTTTTTTTCTCTTATGTACTGCTTCCCGCAGGTTTTTTATACTCGCCCCTGACCACCCAGACCCATTTTCACATGGGGGCCCTACCAGCTTTCCCTTTGATTTGGGGCCGTTTAAAATTTTTGGGCGATAAATACGCCCGAAACATTGGCTCAAGAGGGTATATATACGCCCCAAACAGTAAAAAGGGTTTAAAAGATTAATTAATATTAGACTACATGGTAAAAAATTATGTTCCCAATTTATAAAATAAGTATAATTGTGTTTTCTACGTTGTAAAATTTGAATATAAGTTGAACATAATATTTAGAATTGAGAATGCAACTAATTGAGTGAGTTTAAAAACAAACAAACAAAAAACAAACAAACAAACAAAAAAAAATTTTATTTCATTGCAGTTTTGGGATTACATAGGAGGGTAGTTAAATGAAAATTGAGTGCAAGGGAGCCACGGGACATGCCAGGGGCATTGGGGGCACCCTTTTTCCCCAGCCCTTTGACTATGTATTTAAATTAGAGAAATTTATTGAGTTTATTCTATTTTAAAATTATTTTTCAAAATTACAATATGATGAAATTTTCCCTGTTTAAATTATTAAAAAATGATATTAGATTGTTACAGGTTTATGATTTTTTGAAGGGATAATAGGGAAATTTGGGAGATTATCTTAAGGAAAAAAAAATTTTGGGTTTTTTTTGACATTAACTTTAATAGGGAGTGGGGGTTTAAATAATAGTAAATATTTTTAAAAAATTGAGATTATCGTATGGGGAAAGTAATAATGAGCATTTTTCAAAGTAGTTTATAGTATGATCATTTATTTTTTGGGTGAGTAGGGGGTTTTTTGGAGTTGTCTTAAATTGATTTTCGGGACAAGTTACAGTCGACCCTGGAACAATACCCGGAAATCGAAATTATGTAAGTAGAATTTTTTAATTGCATGGGAAGTGTATTTTTGGGGCCCTGAAATAAACAAACCCCACGGACATTATTTCAAGGACGTAAACGTTCGGTAAGGGGCATTTTGAGGGGCTTCTGGGATAAATTTTTTTCCTTTAACCGGGGGTCCACTGTATTTTAATATTTACTGGAAAAATTTTAGATTGGGGGGCCCCTTTTATGTGCATAAATTTTTAAATAGGTTTTTAAGGAACACGGATATAAAAAAGTGATCTGTGTCTTGTGTTGTGGTCATGGGTCCTTTTAAAGTTGGTGAGGAAAATTTTTGAGCAGAGGTTTATATTAGAGGTTTTTATATTAGTAGGACAAGAGTAAATTAATGTTTTTTACGGTGAGTATTTTGAGACTTTTGAAAAAAGGGGGAGTATGTTGTCTAGAGGGGAATTTGTTATCATTCTGACTGGGGCCCTTTTTGTTGTGTTATGAGGGTCTAAGGTGATTTAACGTTGTTGACCCCCCATGCACAGATTCCATAGGTGAGATGGGGAGATAAGGGGAATGATATAGTAAGGAGATTATTGAGGTACATAATAGCATCTTTGAAATATGCCTACTGTCTTGAGATTTTTTTGGAAATTTGTTGATATGTGTTTGGAATTTTAAAGGGCCCACTGCGGGGTTTTCCCCGGGAAATTTTTCCCCTTGTGAGTCTTGTGATGGGTGACCTTTGGGAGGTTTTTTAATGGAACATTTGGGCTTTGTTTCCCAAAACCCTGTATGAATTTAGGCCCTTTGTCAGTATTGAGAGAAATTTTGTTAGTCGTCATCCATGTTGATATTTTCTGAATTGGGGCATTTTGGGGCCAGTATAACTGGATTTGGGTGAGAGAAGACATTTTTGGGTCATCTGCAAATAAAAGGGTTTTAGAAATTGTGATGCATTGGTAGGTCATTTATGTAAATAAGTTTGGAGGGCCCCAAAGGGCACTTCCTTGAGGGGCTCCACTGTAATTTGTTGTTTCGGGAAAAGTTCGCCCATTTGTGTACAAAGTATTGGCTTCTGTTTGGGGAGGTATGACTTTAGGTAGTTGGTGGGGGCCCCCCAGCCATAGTGTGCCAATTTTGTGGGGCAGAAATCATGGTGGAAAATGTATCCAAAAACTTTGGGAAATCAATGAAGATTCCCAGTGGGGCTTCTTTTTTTCCCCAAATGCTGTATATATTAACTCCCAAAAGGGATAATAGCAATTTTTTGCCTTTTTTTGGGCCTGAATCCAAATTGACAGGGTTGAGTACATTGTGTAGACGAGGTAGGAATGGATTTGTCCCATGAATTAATTTTTCAAGATTTTAGAAAGCAAAGGTAAATTTAAATTGGTCTATAATTATTTAGGTCTGTTTGATCACCTCCTTTTTGGATCGGGGGACCTAGCTATTTTTAGAATTTAGGAAAGGTAGAGGCCTTAATGGATTTTTTTGAATAGTGTTGCATAATTGGTGACAGTACCTGTGAAGCTTTTTGTACATAAAAGTTGGTAAGCTGTTTATGTCTCCTGCCTTTTTTTTAAGGGTGTTGGGTTATGGCCCAGACTTCAATTGGGTTGGTAGGAGCTAGGAATGCGTTTGGGGGGTGTTTGTGAGGTAGTCTGTTGGACGGGGGTTTTTAGCTTGGGGTTTTTTCCCGCCAGATTTTTTTTATGGTGGGGGAAGAAAACATTAAGTCTGTTTTCCGTCTCCGTAGGTGGGGTAAGGGTTTTTACCCGCCTTGATAATTTTATGGTGTTGTTTTTCCCATCTTATTATTTCCTAGAATTGCAGATAGAGTCTTCCAGGTCTTTTTTATATCACCTTTTTTGTTCTGGAGTCTGTTCTCATAATACAATTTTTTGATCTTCATCAGGCTGGGAAATTGATGGAGTGCTTTGGGTTCTCTGGAAGACCCTTTCTGTATTTTTTTTTCATATTGGTGCCTTTTGGGAATGGATTTAAGGATGCTGGGGGTTAGCCAGGGGTTGTTAAGTCTCTTAGCCGGGTCTGTTTAGTTTTTTTTGGGCAAAGTTTGTTTATAGAGGGGGTGGGTTTTGTTAAGGAAATTCTTGATGCATTTATTAGTATCTGTATATGTTTCTTTAAATCATTATGCCAGTCAATGTTAATCATAGCCGTTATAAAGTTATTTACAGCTGACCATTATGTAGTATGAAGGTAATTTTTGAATATCTAGGGGGAATTTACCAAGATTAGTTAGGGAAAAGGTTTTGGGTAGTTGTCTGTGATTATGCCCGATTTTTAAAAGGGCCATAAATATTAGTCCGATGTTTCAGAATGAAGTACTAGTCTGGGGATTCTTTTAGGTTTTGATATTGTTGGTAGTAACAAGCAGTTGCCCCATAGTGGGGGTGGGAAATTTTTGTTACTTGTGGGGGCCTGGTCTGGAGGGGATTTATATTGGGAAAATTTCCTTAAACGGGGGGTCTTTTTTCATGTGTGCATCAGTTATCAGGTTACCTAGTTTTCACCAAAATGGGGGAATGTTTGACCCGTTAAAAACTGAGATGCTTTTTCCCCTGGGGGGTTTTAATTTTTTTGATTTTTAAATTTTGCCATAATATAAAACAATTGGTTGCATTGAAATTACAGTTTATGTGGTCATTAAAATGTAAATGTTATAGAAACATTTGTCGTATGATTATTCATAACAGGTTTTTTCTTTAAAAAGATTAATCAGGTTTTTACATTTTTTAAATGATTAATCAACTTTGTTGGGAAAGTTTGAATTGGAATTTTGGTTTGGGTGAGAAATTTTTTTTAGCATTGTTTTTAATTGGGGTACTGGCAGGGGCTTTGGCAATCACAGGTAATGAATTCCCAAAATTTTTAGGCCCCTTTTTTACTTGAGTTTTGCATAGTGTTAGATGGACACGGGGGCATCGAGGAGTGCCTGTGTCTAGTGTTATGGTTATGTCCTGAAAGGGAAGGGGAAGTTTGAGTGGTGGGTTTAAATTTTAAGAGTGTTCATTTTGTAATAGGCAAAAGTAAAAAATATGGATGTCTTGTATGGTGAGTAAGTTTAGATTTTTTTAATATTGGTGGGTATGTTGGGGTTGGGGGTGAATTTGTTATCATTCTTTAAATGCAGCTTTTTGTTGTGTTATTAATGGTCTGAGATGAGTTATTAGTTGGATATGCAGTAAAAATCTGATAAAACAAATAATAGAGGGGAAAGGGTTTTTTTTTTTTTTTTTTTTTGGGCCACCCTACCTAGGTGGGAGATAGTCGGTGTGTTAAAGAAATAATGGGTTTTTTGGGAAAATACATACAAAAAAATTGGCCCGGACAAACATTATAGTCATCAAACAATATTCTGTATTTTTTACCATACAATTTTGTGTCCCGTTGTCCCCCTGAATCAACAGACCAAGCCCGATGACTCCGCTTTTTTCCAGTTTGCTTTAGAGTTACTGTAGTTAGTTACCATTTTTTTCCCCCGGGGACATGTCGATTAGACACCAGGCCCCGTTTTATTTTTTAAAAAGGGCCTCCCTTGGAGCCGTCTGTTTTATTTTTTCCCGGGAAGGCTGCCCCCCCCTCAAAAAAAAAATTTTTATTTTTTTATTATACAAACTGTAGGTTACATGTAATAAAGTATTGTTTTAACCAAAGAAAAAAGCCACTAGCATGCATGAGCTTTTGGGCAGACTAACCTAATGCCACAGACTGTTTAAAAAACTAGACATAGGTTATGGAGGGAAAATTTTTAAAATTATTTTATTCCCAAAAATAGGAGCAAAAAAAAAATTTTAAAAAAATTTATAGGAGAGAGGTTTAAAAAATTTTACAATTAGTAAAATTTTACAGTAGAAAATTTTTTAAGTGTGTATTAATATTTTAAACTGATTTAGTGATCTTAAGTTAATTGGGATTTCGGTTTTTTACAAGGAAGAGTATAAGGAGATGGTTAACAGAATTTGGTTATATGTGGTAAGCAAAATATTGATATAGTTACTTTTGGGAGATGATGTGTTTTTTAATTATTAAGCCCTAAACTTTTGGAAGGGCCCTTTTGGGGGCGGGCAATGAATTCCAGTTTTTGGGGCCCTTTATGTGCATTGCTTTTTTGAAATAGGGAAAGGGGCAGACATGGGGGATGCCGATGGGAGTTTTGTCCCCGTGTGTTCCGGGGCCCAAAAAAGTTTGGGGAGGAGGTTTATTTTTGAGTTTAATGTTCTATATACATACGAAAAAAAGGCACAGTAATATGAATGAAATTTTTTTGTATACATTAAGTAAGTTCAAACTCTTAAAGGGATTTGGAGGGTGTGTTGTCGGGGCAGGAATTGGTGATCATCTGCCCAAAGCTTTTTTTTGGGGTTATTAAGGGTTTTTAGGTGATTAGTCATAGTAGACCCCCCCAAACAAAAATACCATAGGTGAGCTAAGGGTATATTAGAGAGTGGTATAGTGTAAGTAGTGCTGTTTGGGGTACAGTAGACTTATATTACAAAGATTTATTTGGCCCATTTTTTATTACACCATTGAAAAATTGGGGAAAATTTTTATAAAACATTTTAAAATTTTAACTTAACACAGGTCGGTTTGGGGGGGGGAAAAAAAAATTTGGAGCATTGCCCGGGGATATTTTCCCAACTCAGGCCACTGCCTGGCTGGGGGTTAGACCATTGAGTCAATAGGGAGACCTACCACCATCCCCGCCCCCCTTTGTCGCAGTCTTCGGTTCATACACGGTAGGATCATTTCCCCTCCTAGGAGCTAGCTGTGTTTGTGGGTTGTGTTTTTATCTTTTTAAATTTCCATATCTTGTACAGTGGTCCTCGGGTTTTTCCCAAAATTGCCCCGAATGCTGCTCAATGCCAACCCAACAAATTTACATCCTTAAGAAATAATGTCATTTTGGTTAGCTCCCCAGGGCCCCCCAAAAAACTTGCAACAGCACTTACCAAAATACACTTTACATAAATGTTCGAGTTTGGGGGGAGCACAAAACCAGGGGCCACTGATCTGCCAAACAGTCAAGGCATACAAGTGTTGCTGGAAGTGGAAAGAAAAGGGTTAAGTGTTTAAGTCTTGGAGTTACAAAGAAAATCGAGATATTAAGACAAGCTTAAAAGTGGCCTTGTGGTGGATGATTTGGTTATGGCCCTTTATGAAGCGGTTTGAAAATTAAAAATAATGAGGTAAATAAAAAAGTTTTGGGGATGAATAACTGAATTTACTGACTTATTTGACTGACTTTCCGACAGACAAACTTACTTGATTGATTGACTGACTGGACTGACTTCCTGATTTACTGACTGACTGACTTAAAGTTAGACTTTTTTTCCCCTGAAAAAGGACCCCGACAAATCTAGAAGCAATGCTGTGAAATGGGGGTCTAGAGCAGCTGATAATTTTACTTAGGGGGAAAAACCCAGAAATCCATTACAAAAAATTTTTGCACACTCCAGTACAACCACCCCACTTCAGTACCAGAACCCTACCATTCACCTCAGCCCAGTAGAGCCACAGCATAACCCCCACTTTCTTCCCAAACATCCAAACACCCGCACCCACAATTTTAAAGGGGAAAAAAACTATTATATTTCCATTGGGGATTTGTAGTCTTTTAAACAGTAAAAACAACATAATACATCACGACAGTGAACAAGAATTACATAAAGTACAGTGGTACCGAATTGATGGTTAAAATTCCCCTTTATGTAAGTTTATTTTTAAATTTTTTTAAGTTTTATTTTTGGGGGGGGTAAAAGGACTAGTCTATTTTACATTATTTCCTTTTGGGGGTAAATTGTTTTAATGGCACTTGAACAGCATTCTCGAACCAAAAAAAATTTAACCCCAAAGGGACCACTGGTTTTACTTTATTTTGGTAAGATCTGGAGGTTTAAAAAATTGTTTTTACTTTTTGGGGCCCAGAAACATAAAAATGAAGAACTTGGGGAAAAATAAGGTTATCTAACACAACATTTTCAGGAAAAATAACTACAGTATAAAACAGTGGATCCCCCAAAGGCCCTAAACCCCCCAAAACGCATTTATGTAAGTATAATATTGTAAGTGCTTTTGGGAAAAAATTTTTGGGGGGCTGAAATAGACTAACCTACGGACATTTTTCTTAAGGGGTAAAATTGTTTTTAATGGCACTTGGGGCAGATTCAGGGGTGAAGTTTTTTTTTAAAACCCCGGGGGTCCCCTGTACAGTGGACCCCCCGGATTAAACATTATTTCGCCCCGAATGCTGTTCAATCCTTACCCAACGAATTTGTTCCCCCTAAGGAAAAAAATTAGATTTAATAATACTTTTTTGAGACATGGTACAATGATACATGGTAGACAAGAAACATATTATTAATGGGTGTACATGCCAAAAACCCCTTTAAAATGTTGTGCATTGCAGGCATTCTTAGGGGCTACTTAATTTTAGACTACATGGTAAAAAGGGGTTTATAATTTTATAAAATAAGTATAATTGCGATCTAAGTTATGTTTTAAATAAGTTGAACATATCAATTAATTGAGCAATGCAAAATAATTTAGTGAGATAAAAAATTTAAAACAAAAAAGGGTTTCTTTCAGTTACAGTTTACATGGTCATTATAATGTAAATGTTATGGAAATAGTTAGCTTAGGGGTGTAACCCTAACAGGTTTTTTCATTTAAGTGATTAGTCAGGTTTTTTTCA
>WNWK01049594.1:0-13149 GCA_009830355.1 Cherax destructor
GGCCGCTGGGCGCCCAGGCACTCAGTGTGTTATTGTTTACAATGAGCGAACACTACCCACGCACCACCCACGCATTCATACCATATATATTGTCATTATTCCAGTGTTTTTAGTGCTTGCAACTGCTAAATAAGCCACCATGGGCCCCAAGAAAGCTCCTAGTGCCAAGCCTGTGGTAAAGAATGTGCAGGGAGTGAAGCATTCATGCAGGGAGTGTAGCATTTATGCAGGGAGTGTAGCAAGGATGCAGGGAGTGTAGCAAGGATGCAGGGAGTGTAGCATTTATGCAGGGAGTGTAGCATTTATGCAGGGAGTGTAGCATTTATGCAGGGAGTGTAGCATTTATGCAGGAGTGTGCAGGCATGCAGGGAGTGTAGCATTTATGCAGGGAGTGTAGCAGGCATACAGGGAGTGTAGCAAGGATGCAGGGAGTGTAGCAAGGATGCAGGGAGGTAGCAGGCATGCAGGGAGTGTAGCAAGGATGCATGGAGTGTAGCAGGGATGCAGGGAGTGTAGCAGGCATGCAGGAGTGTAGCAAGGATGCAGGGAGTGTAGCAAGGATGCAGGGAGTGTAGCAGGGATGCAGAGAGTGTAGCAGGGATGCAGGGAGTGTAGCAGGGATGCAGGGAGTGTAGCAGGGATGCAGGGAGTGTAGCAGGGATGCAGGGAGTGTAGCAAGGATGCAGGGTGTGTAGCAAGGATGCAGGGAGTGTAGCAAGGATGCAGGGAGTGTAGCAGGATGCAGGGAGTGTAGCAAGGATGCAGGGAGTGTAGCAAGGATGCAGGGAGTGTAGCAAAGATGCAGGGAGTGTAGTAGGCATGCAGGGAGTGTAGCATTCATGCAGGGAGTGTAGCATTCAAAGAAAAGGCCAGTAACCCCAGAAAGAACTTGGTACCTGCAGTGTTAATGGAAGGGGATTCCCCTTCCAAACACTAGCAGGTACCACCTTCTCCCCTCCTCCCGTCCTTCACACATCAACAACTCTTCAATAAATGTAAGTGACATGTTATTGTACTATTTATTTCTTAATTTTTTTTATAAAATTGTGTTTAATTTAATGTCAAAAAGTTCTAAAAAATATTTTATTTTAATACTTTTGGATGTCTGGAACGGATTAATTTTATTTCTATTATTTCTTATGGGGAAAATAGAATCGGAGTTCGACCAAACCGGTGGTCGACGGGCCCTCTGTGACGGATTGCAGACGAGAACCGGGGGCTCACTGTACAATGCTTGTAGATATAATACATAATAAACATGGAAACCTCTGGCAAGTAATACGCATCGTCACTTCTGCATCGTGTATAATACCTGTTGGCTTACGAGACGCACTCTGAGACTGAGACAAGCAGACGGAAAGACATACACAGGCAGACAGATAAGCAGAGTTAGACAGACATAAGCAGAGCTAGACAAACAGACAGATAGATAGACAGACAGACAGATAGACAGACAGAGAGATACAGACAGATAGATAGACAGACAAAGATAGACAGACAGACAGATATTGAAAAAGGGAGGGTTCCCTCCAGCACTGCTGACATTTATCAAATGTCACTGGGCTATCAAGAGTTATCTGACACTTGTCAACACACCATTCTTCAAGGAGTTTCATATATACTCCAGGATGTCTAAAACATTGCTGGGACCTATAAATACTTCGTATATATTATAGACAATAGTAAATGACCAAGGAAGGTGAAACTGTTCACCTGTTGGTGTGATTGCGACTATTTGAGTACTATTTCAGTACATAATATTAGAGTTAGAACAAAGATTGGCTATGAAATCACAAGAACTATTGTAAATTGTAATTATCAGAACATAAAAATTATATAAATTAAAATAAAAACTAGAAAAAAAAGTATATCGGCATTACTTCTGCAAGCGGCAGGACTTGATGTTGCCGTCAGGTGAGCATCCAGTACCAAATTGGCAGGCTTATATCTCGGTAAGTACTGGCCCCAAATTTTTTTTTTTTAGCCTATCCTGTTTATAAAAATGTGCTCTTCATTTAAAAAAAAATTTTTTTTTTTTTTTTTTTTCAAAATATTCGGTCAGCTATGCGAGTGAACGTTATGTTATTTTCCCCATATTATCATCAAGGTTCTACATGTACTAGCATAGGGTATTTACTTAAAAGGTCTTAGGGTAAAAGGAGGATACTTATAGGCTAAAATGATACTTACTCAGGCTTAGCTTCTGCATCTGAAAACTTATTGGTCCTCTCACATTCCTCTCAAAAGGTTATTTAAACCAACATTATAAAAATAGTGCTATATTAAGAGGTATTATATACATATAATGTACAGGTCTCCACTCCTAAACATATAACCAGCCTCCCCCAAAGCACATGGCTCACCTGTCACCTTTAACTCTCTTTTTCTTAACATTCTTTAACCCTCCAGTGTCTTGATACACTGAAGATCACAGAATATCATGGTAACATCGATCTACAACACTCCCCATTACTTCTTGGACACTCATTCTGCCCAGAACACAAAGTTAAGGTCAGCTATAACAATACCAGCTCACTGCATCAGCCATGTTTTTCAGCAGAAGCGGGTGTGGGAAGCAGGAGTCTCTCTAAGCTCCTCCCCCTCACTATAAACAAACAAAAACCCATCACTTTGCACATCCTCCATGTACTCTCCATATATCTTATGTTATTACAATGAGACATGCAACTTATAACTAGTACTTATAAAAATGTGCATTTATATTTATAACCTATTATATTGAGAAAATCAGTTTAATTCAGCCTCTTAGTTTTAAGGATGGCCTAGCCTTTAAACATCTTAAGCAGTACTTCTGATTAATTCAATATAATTAGGTATTCATGTTATTTAATTACAACAATACATGCTGGGTTCCATAGCCCCCATAACAAGTCCATAATACCCCTTAACAACAGCCATACACAATTGTAGGCCAGACCAACAAGGGGGTGACACAGCTATGTTATACTCAGACCAGCTTGAATGTATCAACACTACATGCACAAGAGATGAACATGGAGAATATATAATAGCTAAGTTTAAATCCAAATACCTACAAAAACCTCTCACAGTTATAAACATCTATAGATTACCACAGTCAAATATTCAGCAATTTAGTGAAAAATTAGGAAGTATGATTACTGATGAACACATGAACAAAGACCACTTAATCCTCACAGGATACTTCAATATAAACCTCCTACAAGATCAGGACCCACAAGTAACTGAATTCACAAACACTATGAGCAACTGCTTGCTGCTCCCGACAGTAACAAAACCTACAAGAATCACTGAGACCTGTGCCTCTATATTAGACCATATCTGGACTAATACCATATCCCCATTAAAATCAGTTAAGGTTTGAAAATGGCTAATGGTAAATATGTATTTAAAAAATATAAGCAAATAATTGCAATTATTTGGTAGTTGTTTCTAATACAAGAAATATAAAATAAGTTACATATACAATGTGGTAGTTGTTTTAATACAAGAATACAAAATGAGGTAGTTGTTTTAATACAATAATACAAAATAAGTCACACAATTTACCACAATGATGTGGTGAATTTCAAATATATAATAAAGTAATTGAAATAATTAAGAAAGATTTGTTGATCTAAAAATGTAGACTATGAGGTAGAGTTGTTGCTGAATATAAAAGCTTGGATATTTGGCAATAGTAGGTTAATAAAAATAAAAGTATAAAATAAGATTGGGCATTGAAGTATAAAATAAAAAATAGGGCAATAATGATAATAATAAATTTAAATTGTAATAATAGTTAATTAATAAAAGAGAAAAAAAAAATGTAAGAATGTTAATTTTTTGTTTATTATTTTTATTAACACATCGGCCGATTCCCACCAAGGCAGGGTAGCCCGAAAAAGAAAAACTTTCATCATCATTCACTCCATCACTGTCTTGCCAGAGGGGTGCTTTACACTACAGTTATAAAACATTAACACCCCTCCTTCAGAGTGCAGACACTGTACTTCCCATATGCAGGACTCAAGTCCGGCCTGCCGGTTTCCCTGAATCCCTTCATAAATGTTACTTTGCTCACACTCCAACAGCACGTCAAGTATTAAAAACCATTTGTCTCCATTCACTACTATCAAATACGCTCACACATGCTTGCTGGAAAGTCCAAGCCCCTCGCACACAAAACTTCCTTTACCCCCTCCCTCCAACCTTTCCTAGGCCGACCCCTACCCCGCCTTCCCTCCACTACAGATTTATACACTCTTGAAGTCATTCTGTCTCGTTCCATTCTCTCTACATGTCCGAACCACCTCAACAACCCCTCCTCAGCTCTCTGGATAATAGTTTTGGTAATCCCGCACCTCCTCCTAATTTCCAAACTCCAAATTCTCTGCATTATATTCACACCACACATTGACCTCAGACAAAAATGTTAATAGTGTATAAAATTGCAAAAAATAAGGCAGTAATAAGGTAAATACTGCAAAAAATAAGTCAGTAATAAGGTAAATACTGCAAAATAAAAAGGCAGTAATAAGGTAAATACTGCACAATACAGTACAATAAAAAAAGTTTTAAAGTATAGCACTAAGTTAAATTTGACAATTTACTGCTGTCAGATTGACAATTGAAGTGAATAACTAGGGTTTGTAGAGATTAAACTGATAAAGAATTAGTTTTAATAACACTAGTCGTGGAAAGTGGGTACAAACTGCATTATAATATAATAATAATAATAATAATAGTTTATTTAGACATGGTACAATGATACATAGTTAGGTAGACATGATACAGTGATACATAGGTATAAATGAGGTGTACATGCCAAAAGCCCCTAATATGCTGTGCATTGCGGGCATTCTTAAGATTAAGTAATAGTAGACTACATGGTAAAAAATTATGGTTGATAATTTATAAAATAAGTATAATTGTGTATCTAAGTTGTATAATTTGAATATAAGTTGAACATAATAATTTATTAATAGTAACAATGCAATTAATTGAGTGAGATAACAATTTAAAACAATTAGCTGCATTGCAATTACAGTTTATGTGGTCATTATAATGTAAATGTTATAGGAACAGTTAGTATGTATTATTCATGTATAGATGTTTATAACTGTGATAGGTTTTTGTAGGTATTTGGATTTAAACTTAGCTATTATATATTCTCCATGTTCATCTCTTGTGCATGTATTGTTGATACATTCAAGCTGGTCTGAGTATAACATAGCTGTGCCATCTTCTTGTTGGTCTTGCCTACAATTGTGTATGGCTGTGTAACCAGGAATGGCATAGATATCTGTAGTATGAGGCTTTAGCCAGGTTTCAGTGAGAGCAATGATGGACATTCTGGCCTGTAGTGAGTTTAATAATGCAGTGAGGTCATCAAAATGTTTGCTTAAAGATCTGACATTGTAGTTAAAGATAGTTGTTATTGTTGGCTTTGAGTAGTGTTTTAGCCTGTTCTGCTCTGTAGTAATGACAGTTGTTGTTAGGTTCATGTAAGTCATTTAATAAAAGGTTGGTATCAGGATCAATGTTTGGAATCATAAGTTTTAGTGTGATTCTATAATTAAACTTAAAAATAGAACAATGTAAGTAGACTTAAGAATAGGACAATGCTAAAGGAGTTCTTGGCACATGAGTTAGTACGTTGGATATGTTTACAAAAATGAATAAATGAGCTAAGGTAGTCAATTTACAGCTAAAAAGAATCTAAAACTATAGCACCTGAGTTAGCACCTGAGTTAGTTAATTAATTAAACAAATGTTTATATATGAGTGTGATTCTAAAACAAGACTTAAGAACAATGAATAATGCTAAACTTAAAGATATGATATCTGATGAATTGATTTTACTAGCTATTGGATTAGCACACTTTTGAGCAAAAGTCACAGAGATTTAGGATATATCTTTACAATGTAACTGATTTACTATATAACTAGCTAATTGAACTGGTTGGAAAATTAATATGATTAATATTATAATGGAACAAATATTTAGATTCAGTATTGCACTAGTTGTGATTATAGAATTTATTAAAGGCAATATAAAGAAAATGAAAGTAAACTATTATAGGAGAAAAAGTGCTAGAGTGTACAAAAGTAAAATATATTAATAGTAAAAAATGGCTTGAAATAAAATTTTAGGCAGTTAAGGTGATCAATAATATATAGAAATGAGGTTGGAGAAAAGGACAAAAGGTAAATACAATTTTTAGCAATTAAGGTGAT
Source organism: Cherax destructor (assembly GCA_009830355.1). Lineage (NCBI taxonomy): Eukaryota > Metazoa > Arthropoda > Malacostraca > Decapoda > Parastacidae > Cherax > Cherax destructor. The sequence goes on from WNWK01049594.1 coordinate 6,220, forward strand.
CAAAAGTAATTATAAATTCTAAGCAATTAAGCTGATCAAAATACAGTATATAGGAATGTGGGTTGAAAAATGGGCACAAGTAAAAACTGTATGTATTTAAAAATAAAAATTAAAATAAAACTATTTGTCAAAAATATTCATCAAAGGATAGACAAATACTTAAATGAGGTAGATGAGCAAAACATACACTACACTATACGTAGGGGTTTGGTTTGGACATTGTGTTTATACAGTCTCTGTAATATTTGCATCCCTAAGGAATCTTGATAGTTCATTCTCATTTGTGATAGTATATAACTGACCTACACTTGTTTTCTTCACTAGAATTTTCCCATCACGGGTGAAACATTGGTGGATTTTATCATTATTCTCTCGCTTAAGTTTTCTGATTCTATACAAGAGGTTCTGACGTTTTTTGGTCAGACACTCATTTATATATTCCAGTTCAGTGAGGCCGGAATCTCTGAGGAACTTTTTCAGCTCGTGTTCAGTAGAAATAGTATATCTCCTTCCTGTTGGCTCTTTTTTAACAGCAATTTTTCCATCTCTTGCAAAGCACTGGTGAATTTTCCTGCCAATTCGTAACTTTCTTTGTCTATAGAGGAGATTTTGCCGCAGTTTGGTCAGGCATTCGTTTACATACACCTCACTTTTCACGGTAATAGAAGTATTTAGAAGATTATTTCTTTGAGAGCTACAGTTGAATTTTAGAATTACTGATTTCTTTCCAGGTTGGTATCCTATCACTTTACACTCCTTTATGACATCACTTGGTATGTTAAGATGAAGATGATCTTGGATGAGTTGCAAGGTGGTTTGTTTACATGTTTCCTGAGTTATAGTTGCTTGAAGATGTTTGCTGTTCACTACAACTGAGTCAGATAATTGTTGTTGGTCGAAGTGGTCTTGGAAATTGTTCATAACATCTGTAAGTTGTAAGTCCACTCCTTTCTCTTTCATTCTTGATGTCGGCGGTCAGGTGGGTAACTTGTTCTTTTAGGCGGGTGATGGAGTCCTCTGACTGGGTGTGGGTGATGGTTAGTTGGTCCAGTGCTGTTTGATTATTTTCTAAAGCTGTAATCCTGTCCATGTACTGTGTGTTGGTGGCTCACAAGTCCTTAATTTCCCGGGTTAACGTATCATTGGACTTTTTTAAGTTCATACATTTCCTGAGTTAACATGCTGATTTTTTTACTTTGCTTCCTGATGAGTTCGGCTATTTCTGGGTATTTAATGTTCAAGTCCTCCAATTCAGAGAAGGAATTATCATGGATTCTTGTGGAGGTGGCCATATTTGTTGTTGTTGACAGGCGAGTGTTGTGGTGGTGGTGAGGGTGCTGGATGGCAGTGAGGGTTGTGTCCTGGCTGGCAGGAGAAGTTTTCCGTGTAGTATTGCTTCTCTCACCTGTGTTGCTGGGAGTCCTTGGTTGGTTACTGGACCTTCTCTTGCTGCCCTGTCCCCTGGCCATTGACAGTTGTGTCAGATGAAATGTAGATGCTGGGTAGTGTGCAGATGTTGAAATTTTCCTTTTGCCTGGCAGCGGGGTAGATGGCGGTAACACAAGTCTTCAGTAGGTTATATAGCGTATTTTGGGTGATTTTTGCAGTGGAGTTATATCATTCTGGATGTCCACGTATCTTAGTGTTATGTGGGTCGTTGCTAGGAACCTTTGATGGAAGTAAAATACAGGAGCAACAAACTTGCTGTCGCCACTTACACTTACCAGAGAGAGATAGCTACCAGTATCTCTGAAGATTGTGATGTCCACTAGCGTCTCTTTACTGGTTCCCAACTTTCCTTTTGAGAAGTAAGGTTTCATACCTGTTCTGATTTTCTCTTCAGGAGTTAGAACCTGGTGGAGTCATCTGTAAGATGGGTCAGCGGACGAAGCTGTAAAGGTAAAAATTCATCGTCCTTAGTTTTTTGCTTTTGAGAAGAATTAATTACCTGAGTGGGATATTTTACTCTCTGCGAGTATTTATCATCTCGCTCTTTTAGCCAACACTGGAACTGTCTATGACCTAACTTATTACAAAAGGTACAAAGAGGGACTTGTTCCTTTTTGTATTGTCTGGCTAAGGACCCGTTAGCAGTTTGTTTCTTTCCCGTTACAGGGACCTTCACACATTCTTTCACAGGTACCTTCCTAGAAGACTATTTTGAACTAATATTTTGTGATGTGGCTCTCCTTTCCTGGTTCATGCCCATTTCGACTGTCATTAAATGGGAAATTTCATAATTATCTGCCTGGGCCACAGTATCTATTAGATCATTGGAAGGATGAGTCAACAGGTACGTATGGATTTTTTCAGGGAAATACTTAAAAAGATCTTTGTGTAATATTAGCTGGGAAAGAGATTCTACAGAGGAAGTTCCCGCTGCCCTACGCCAACGCTCAAAAGCAGAGAGCTTTTCTCTGGCGAAGTCGACCCAAGATTGTTGAGGATGTTTCTTTAAAGTTCTATACATCTTTAAGTAAGTTACAGGTAGCAGGTCATACGTTTCAAAGGACAATCTTTTACTTGATCGTAGCTAGAATATTGTTCGAAATGTAAGGCTGCAGTAAAGGTTTGGGCTTTTCCTACTAATGACGAGTGTATTAATGCTGCCCAAAACTCCAGAGGCCACTGCATCACTTTAGCTTGATTTTCGAAAGCCTCAAAAAACAAATCTACATTACCTTTACTAAATTTAGGCATTAAGGATGCGGCTTTACTAAGATAAAAAAAGGGCATCGTATTCCTATTGCTTAATTCTCTTTTCTCTCTAAGTAATTCTCGTTGATAAAGCAAAGAGTCATGTTCAAAATTTTCTCTTTTTAATTTTATCTAAGCTTCTACATGAGAGGTTTGAAGTGACAAAATATGCTCCAGACGTTCAAAATTCTCTTTTGATTGAATTGAGTTAAGTAAGAGAGCAAAAGGGATTTGTTGAAGAGAAGTCTGTTCCATATCCACTTGGAGTTCTTGCTCTTGTTCCCTTTCTAAATTACTGGTAAAAAGTTTACCTTGAACTGTTTCCATTGTCTGGTGACCTTTTGTCCACCATTTAGTCCTCGGGGACAGAATTGGAGTTTGTCCAGTAGCGTCGCCTTCCTGAGTATCGGGTACCCGATGTTGTCCATCGTCTTCTGTAGGGGTTGTTACCAGCCTCGTTGTTCCGGACTCTGGGGTCTGTAATAAAGAATCCAAAAAGCCAGGACTATTTGATTTGTCGTCCCCGTCATTCTCTGTATCCTCCTGCTTACAGTGGACCCCCAAGTAATGAGCAAAATTCATTCCAGAAGCCTGCTCAAGTGCCATTACCGAACGAATTTACTCCCTTAAGAAATAATGTCAAGTAGGTTAGTCCATTTCAGACCCCCAAAAATACACTTCCAAAAGCTCTTACAAAAATACATTTACATAATTGTTCGAGTTTAGAGGTGAAAGAAAACCGAGGGTCCACTGAATATACATTACAATGTCATGCAGAACCCTGCATAACACAGATCAGGGGCCTTCAATCGTTTTCAGATTCAGATACTTTATTTCTGATAATATTACAAAGTGGGGTGTACATATGTTATTTATAACATTTTATGAATTAGTTATTACAAGAAGGCCAATAATATGCCTAGGCATTTCAGGCAGTCTTATGATAGATCTTACTCAATAGTGACACAATGAATATACTGATATTAAGGTTAGGTAATTGTAGTGGTTAACTAGGTTTACAAAATTGAGGAACTGTAGTTCAAACATTTAAGAATTTAACAATTAGTTTATATATTAATGGTAAAGGTGATGTATTGGCATAATACAGTTTCTATATTGGAGTGCCTTAGGCAAACTTATGACTAGCTTAAGAATTATGAAGCAATAGTTGTATTAGAATTTTGGTTACAGTCATGTGCAAATTAAGGGTAATCACAGATATCAATAAGTGTATTTTGCTGTGGATATGTGCAAGATAAAGTAGTTTTCATGTGGTTAGCTACCGGTTGGGTGCGTAAGTGAGATAAGATGTTTTTTAACTGTGCTTTTGAAAATGGAGGTTGTTGCTGCAGTTCTAGAGTTTTCAGGCAGGGAGTTCCAGATTTTAGGCCCTTTGATGTACATTGAATTTCTGTATAGATTTAGTCGGACACGGGGAATGTCAAAGAAATGTTTGTCTGGTATTATGTCTATGGGTCCTGTCACAACTGTCAAGAAAGTGTTTTAGCTCAGGGTTAAAGTTGGAATTTATGGTTCTATAAATGTAGATTGCAGAGTATTAAGTGTGGATGTTCTGAACAGTGAGTAAGTTTAGGTCTTTGAAGAGTGGGGGGAAGTGTTGCCTAGCATTGGATTGCGTGATAATTCTTACTGCGGCTTTTTGTTGGGTTATTATTTGTTTTAGGTGGGTAATTGCTGTTGATCCCCAAGCACAAATGGCATATGTGAGGTAGGGATAGATGAGTGAATAGTATAGTGCGAGTTCCCAATAATTTGGGCCTTATCGTACTTGTGTGTGCCATGAAGTTCTTTGCGCACACTCCAGGCCAACAATTTCCCCTGCCTTGAAGGGGGCAGTTAGTGTACAGCAGTATTCCAGCCTAGAGAGAACAAGCGATTTGAAGAGTATCATGGGCTTGGCATCCCTAGTTTTGAAGGTTCTCATTACCCATCCTATTATTTTCCTAGCAGATGCAGTAGATACATTGTTGTAGTCTTTGAAGGCGAGATCCTCTGACATTATTACTCCCAGGTCCTTCACATTACTTTTTTGCTCTATTGTATGGTTATCTATATTTGTATGTTATCTATATTTTTTGTTTACACAGATTGAGGGTTTACCAGATGTTTGCGGCAAGGGAAGGACTCTCATGATAGTCAAAAGAAGAGCCATTAAATTGGCTCTTCGCAACGTCCAAGCTCATTTATCTAAATTTTAGACAGTACACATACTTCCTCTGCAGCTCCTCAGTCATTAATCAATATTATGTTTTTGTGAGGTTGAATTTTAGTTCATGGCCCTGGTGGGGGTGCTGGGAATGTTAAATATTTTTGATGGGCAAATGATTTATTATGGTAGGACTGACCCTTGCTGTTATTATTATGGTAGGTTAGACCCTTGCTGTTATTATAGTAAGGCAGACCCTTAGTTGTGACATTGTTCACTGCTGAATCATCAAATATTTACCAGCATTACTTCTTATTTACAACCCCCTATTGATCGTTGTTTTCCTATTAAAAAAACTCAAATGTCAGATTTAATAAATTTTAATAGTAAGGCAAGAGTTTAATTAAAGTCACCTAATTGTGTTGCTTGATGTGTTTATAATTGTTCTTGATGTTACAAAAGGCAACTGTATCAAAGACAACTAGGTCAACTTGTACAAGTACATGTACAAGGTACACAGGCCTAGCTGACATCAGTGACATACTACTACGTATATAGAAAGCCGTTTGATATGCAGAGCATTTTGGGCAAATTTAGTCAATTTTGTCCCAGGATGTGACCCACACCAGTTGACTAACACTCTGGTACCCATTTTACTGATGGGTGAAAAGGGCAGCAGGTGTCTTATGGAAACACGTCCTAGTGTTTTACAGCCGTACTGGCGGATCAATCCCTGGACTTCAGTGTGTGAGCTGAGTGCTCTAGAATGTTCCAGAATGCTGTTCAAGTGCCATTACCAAACAAATTTATTCCCATAAGGAATAATGTGAAGTAGACTAGTCCTTTTAGACCCCAAAAATACACTTACAAAAGCATTTAAAAAAATACACTTACATAAAAGGGAATGTTTGAGCAGGACGAACACTGGGGGTCCACTGTACTAACATTATTTTCCAGGCATTAAAAGGCTGCAAAGAAAAAATTGATAGGGAGTTGAAATAACAGGACAATGATTATGTAATGCTATTTTTATTTTTAACTAAGAGCTATTTGCTAAACAAGAAACTCGCTACATGTTGCTGTGTATCTTTTAATGAACAATCGCCAAATAAAATATTGGCTGGATTCACGTGTCACAAGCCAGAAAATTATTGCGTGTTCTCAATCTTTGTGTGTGAGGCACGACAAGTCCAGACAACCACACGTTACCTGCAGCCCTCCACTGTACTCATGTTTTCACGATTATATATATGTATACAGTGGAACTTCAACTTACGAGTGCCCCAACATGCGAGTTTTTCAAGATACGAGCCATTGCTCAGTCGACTTTTTGCTCTGAGTTGAGCTTTCCCCTTGACACGAGTGAGCTTTCCTTGACACTGATCTAGGGAATTGGATCTGTGCTCCAGTTCCCTGAATTGAGCCTGATTGCCTTCCATCCTTCCCCTGCACAGGCGCTGTATAATCCTATGGGTTTAGTGCTCCCCATGATTATAATAATTACAGTGGTACCTCAGTTAGCGATATTAATCCGTCCCAGAGGACTTATCTGTAACCAATTTTATCGTTATCCGATTCTATTTTCCCCATAAGAAATAATGGAAATATAATTAATCCATTCCAGACTTCCAAAATTAGTAAAATAAAATATTTTTTTACAACATAAGACATGCATTTATGTACACAAGTTTATGAACAATAAAGAAATACATGGAAATATAGTACAATAACATGTCACTTACATTTATTGAAGAGTTGTTGATGTGTGAAAGACAGGAGGAGGGGAAAGGATGGAGTAGTATGCTAGTGTTTGGAAGGGAAATCCCCTTTCCCATTAACACTGCAGGTGGCAAGTTCTTTTCTGGGGTTACTGGCCCTCTTTAAGGGGGGCTCCTTGATTAGGTAAAGAGGCTATCGGTCTGAGGAATTGGACCTTTTGGTCTTCTTCCTCAGACCGAACCTAATTACCCCCCAATCCCCCCTTCCCTATCCCATCTCCTCCATCCTCCCTTTTTCCCTTTCCTCCTCATCCCTCCCTTAGTTCCTTCCCAGTTTTACCCTGGGAG
>WNWK01049595.1:0-13149 GCA_009830355.1 Cherax destructor
TCGACTAAAATGCCGGGAGCAATGGGCTAGTAACCCCTTCTCCTGTATACATTACTAAACTTAAAAAGAGAAACTTTTGTTTTTCTCTTTGGGCCACCCGCCTTTGTGGGAAACAGCCGATTTGTTGAAAAAGAAGAAGAATATATATATATATATATATATATATATATATATATATATATATATATATATATATATATATATATATATTTTATGTGTGTGTGTGAGTGTATGTGTGTATGTGTATGTGTGTATGTGTATGTGTGTATGTGTATGTGTGTGTGTGTATGTGTGTGTGTGTGTACTCACCTAGTTGTACTCACCTATTTGTGGTTGCAGGGGTCGAGACTCAGCTCCTGACCCTGCCAATTCACTGATCGCTACTAGGTCCTCTCTCTCACTGCTCCATGAGCTTTGTCATACCTCGTCTTAAAGCTATGTATGGTTTGTGTGTGTGTGTGTGTGTATGTGTGTGTATATCACGCACATGTAGAATTGCATGCACGTGATATATTGATATTTAATTTCAGTTGCAGCTGCAGCTTCTGAGAAGCTGCAGCTGGAAACCCAAACCCAAGATGCAGCAGACGTTCCCTCTCTGAGGTGCTGGAAGAGAGCAGAGGGCTGGCCTCTGGTGGCTGTGATGCCTGGAACCCAACACATTGTGGAAATCCATGGCATTCTTTCCTTAGAAGCCAATGATCTCTGACACTGTTTGAATGTAGACAGCCTGACTGTCTGCATAGACAGCCCATGCTGTCTGCCAGCTGAGTTCATTTCGTGCCATGCTAGTTCCCATAGTTTCCGCCAGAGGGTAAGCCTGTAGACATACCCATGTGAGTCTGCCTCACCCCTGCCTCTCCCTTACTTGGCACCCAGACAACACTCAGACAACAGGCCTACTCCTCTCCCTCTCCCAAGGCGTATGGCCCCGGGCCATGGCCACAGACACGCAGCCTGTTACTCGCACCTTTATTACAAATAAAGTAAGAAGCCTCCGAAGCCTTATCATTGCATACCCTCTCTCAAAAACTCCAAATAACATATCGTTATAAATGGTGACAGCGGTGGGATGACATGAAGTGCCATTCGTGGCATCAGGATAACTCTCAACGAGTTATCCTGATGTCATGTCTGCAAATCTCAGCATCCAGACACAGGTACAAGCAGGATTCAGGCCGATATTTGTCTAATTCTCCGAGAAATGGCGTCACTGACTTCACACCACAGCGTCCCATGCTGTTTCTCAGTCATGTGCTCAGCCTTGCCAGCATGTTATGCTGTTGTTGTTCAGCTCAGCACTGCTATTTCAGCACTTCAGAGGTGAGTTTGTGGTGATTTCAGCGTCTAGTGTGTCTCCCTCGTGTATGGGTAGGGTGAGAGTAGGCGCGCGGCCCTGTCTCACCATACATACACACCCTAGTGTACGCCACACACTCCACTCACTCCCTCTCTGCTGTTTTCTGTGAATTTCCTTGTGAATTCTTCCCAGAGCAGTGTATCCGAGTGTCCGAGGCCACTCGAAGCCACGTGGAGTAAGCCACTTGGGATGATCACCAAGCCACGTGATCACAAAGCCATGTGGGTTACCAACGCACATGCTGTGGTCTGCTGCCACATCAATCCATGACGTCATGATGCTGCCTGACTCCACTGACGTCACCACGCTGCTGCCTGACTCAGCTGACGTCACCATGCTGCTGACGTCACGATGCTGCCTGACTCCAGGACGTCACCCACGATGTCTGCTGACGTCACTCGCAATGTCACTTCATGACATCACACGATGTCACGCCTGACATCACCCATATGATGTCCCGAGTGCTGTAGTTTTCACAGTGAGCATTTTATTTCCATTATTTGTCGAGAAGTTTGAGAGAAGATATAAGTCAAGTGTTCATTATTCCTCTCAGTCAGTGTTCTCACATGTTCGAGTATTGCTTAGTGACGATTTTTATACAGAAAAGCGTCATTTGCTAGTAAGCTATGTTGTACCACATGTGCAGTATGTGTGCAGTTTCTCGTGTGTCCTATGTAGCAACTATGTGTTACTTTGTCACTAGGTGTGACCCGCGCCCCGCGTGCTTGACAGCTGACATTTGTCAAGTCCAGGCGTCAGTTACGAGCATCGGAGCACCCTGTACAGAAAGCTCTTATTGTTCGCCGCTTGTAGATGCCTTTGCTGAATCGTACCCACGACGATTCTCCCATCTAGACCGTTCCACTTCACCTCCTAGACCGTCAGTCCAGTTATTGCAGATGACCAGTTTGGGGATGCTTACACTGCCCTCTGCTGTAACTTCTACTGTCGAGAGATGTCACTCGCCAAGCAGCAGTTAAGCCTGTTGGCAGGCGACTGTCAGCCTTGTGTCACAGCTTCAGTGAGCAGCCTGCACAAAGATGATGTCACTTTGACTGCTAGCCCACTCACTGCAGTATGGTGTATGCTGTTACGACCTCCAGATATTTCGCCAAGTCGTCCCTGTCACGACTCACTCCACACTCGCCAGCAGCGACAGTACCAGTCGAGGGATGTCCTCCTGAGTCGCTTGCCAGTCCTGTTATGTTGCGACTGCTGATGACGCCTCACTCGAGGGCACCAGCAGGTTGTGCCCCAGGTTGAGTGACCCCTGCAGCGACTACTACGATGTCTGCTTCACCTCCCAGAGGAGACTGTACCCTGTTACGTCGCAGCTCAGCCGCAGCTATGTCTCCTGTGTTGCAGTATGTATCCAGATGCAGGAAGGCGTGCAGTGCTGCATCGACGCTCACTGCCTTAGACCATGAAGCACACCTTTTTTTTCTTCCATCTCTGGAGGAAGTTTTTTTTCCATGTCCATATGTTTATGTATATATGTATTTTTTCTTTCGTGTTCTGTGACCTGTTCTTGTGAGAGTGAGACCGAGTTTTTTTTCCTGCGATTCATGGTCGGGTCGACCATGGGTGCATAACTGAGCGATGTAGACAGCCTGACTGTCTGCATAGATAGCCCATGCTGTCTGCCAGCTGAGTTCATTTCGCACCATGCTAGTTCCCATAGTTTCCGCCAGAGGGCAAGCCTGTAGGCATACCCATGTGAGTCTGCCTCACCCCTGCCTCTCCCTTACTTGGCGCCCAGACAACACTCAGACAACAGGCCTACTCCTCTCCCTATCGCAAGGCGTATGGCCCCGGGCCATGGCCACAGACACGCAGCCTGTTACTCGCACCTTTATTACAAATAAAGTAAGAAGCCTCCGAAGCCTTATCATTGCATACCCGCTCTCCAAAACTCCAAATAACATATCGTTATATGAATGGTGTAGTACTAGTGGGCCAAATCCCTACTCTTGTTCATTTTACATCCTTCCCTGTGAACAGTAGTATTATCCTGCTTCCAACACTAAATGGGATATAGATGTCGGCCAGGGTAGATACACATGTATAGTCCCACACCACCTGTATGTCACTCTTCCAGGGATATAATGTGACAACACGTCTGCGGTTGGCAGGCATATCTAGGTTGCTGTGTAGTAAAGATCAAGGTTCTCTCTAGGGTAGACACTGGGCTGTAGCAAGGTATCTCTTAAGCTCTTTAACTTTCTTGTGACTAACATACCATAATTTTTAACTTGCAGAATTCAAATCATACACTTGTATTCAGTGTGACTGGGGGCAGCAAGGCAGAGAGCCACTGCAGTGTGAAAGGTTTGAGGGTCAAAAAGGTGTGCCAGTTAAAGAGATGGGAACTGTTAAAAATGAATCATTTGAGTGATATGCACTCACAGCTAAAAAATGATCTCTCCTCCCTACAGAGTTTGCATCCTCTTGCATTATTGCAGACGTCATTTCCACGATGGGGCTGTCCCAGCTGGATTATTTGTGAGCCAAAGTTTCAGTTGGTCTTGTTGTTTGTGCTGAAAGGGGTATCCCACACGATGGTGTCCCTAGTGTAGCTGAAGTCATCCACTTCCTTCATATTATGTATTTGGCCTGGTAGATTTCCTTCACCTATTCGTTGGATCAATTGGAGAAGGATAAAAAAAATGTTGGTCGGGGTTATCCTGAATTAATAACCCTCCATGGTTAATAACCCTCCATGGTTAATAATCGAAATGAAGTATCTTCCCCCTTCCATTCTCTCTCTACTTCTCTTCCTCCTTCCCTCCCTCGCTCCGTCCCTTTCTCTTTGAAGCTCCCGTAGCTGATGAACCATTGCTGAAATGCTTGACGATATCCTCATTGCCCCACTGAAGTCTCCCAGCTCAGGATGACAGATTGCAACACCTTGTATGAGCCCCATCCTGCCTGATGGAATATGACAGGGAAACATAGTTAGCTTTTGTTCCCTCTGTGTAATTGCCATGTAAAATAGATCAGAACACTCCTGATGTATTCATATTTTCTTTTTAAATTAAACATTCTCTTTCTCTCTCCCTCCCTCACTCACTATCTTTCTCTCATACTTCCCCTCTCACGTACGCCTCTTTATTTCCCCCTCCCAGCGCTGCCTCGCCCTTAGGCCTACGGGAGGATTTCTTTCTTTCATGTTCTTACACATTCCGTGTATAAGGTTAGGCACAACTGTGTGGAATACGTAATATGTGTATTCTGGAATTATTATGGTGCCCCGTGGCCTGGTGGCTAAAACTCCCGCTTTACTAAACTTTACTTTACTAAACCTGTACTCTCTAGAATGCAGGCGGGAGAGATACATTATTATATACACATGGAAAATACTCAAGGGATTAGTACCAAACTTGCACACAAAAATCACTCCCTACGAAAGCAAAAGACTGGGCAGGCGATGTAACATCCCCCCAATGAAGAGCAGGGGTGCCACTAGCACGTTGAGGGACAACACAATAAGTGTCAGGGGCCCAAGATTGTTCAACTGCCTCCCAGCATACATCAGGGGGATTACCAACAAACCCCTGGCTGTCTTCAAGCAAGCACTGGACAGGCACCTAAAGTCGGTACCTGACCAGCCAGGCTGTGGTTCGTACGTTGGACTGCGTGCGTCCAGCAGTAACAGCCTGGTTGATCAGGCTCTGGTCCAACATGAGGCCTGGTCACGGACCGGGCCGCGGGGGCGTTGACCCCTGGAATTCTCTCCAGGTAAACTCCAGGTTACACGGCGAGTGTCTGGGTTCGATTCCAGGCGAGGGTAGAAACATTGGGAGTGTTTCCTTACACCGGTTGTCTATGTTCACCCATCAGTAAAATGGGTACCTGGGTGTTAGTCGACTGGTGTGGATCGCATCCTGGGACAAAACTGACCTAATCTGCCCGAAATGCTCTGCATAACACTGTATAGTAGTATAGTGGTACCCCGGATTTCGTACAGCTCACAACTCGAACAATTATGTAAGTGTATTTTTGTAAGTCCTTTTGTATATGTCATTGATGTCAGCTAGGCCTGTATACCTTGTACATGTACTTGTGAAAATAAAGGTATTATTATTATTATTATTATTATTATTATTATTATTATTATTATTATTATTATTATTATTATTATTATTATTTATTATTATTATTATTATTAATTATTTTACTTAAAATTGATCTGTCATGAAAATTGAGGCTTCTTAAAGCTACTGAAAACATATCACCTGGCACAGTTTTATCAATCGTTGCAATGGTTGCAATACAGTCATCGTATAATCGGTCTAGGCCGTTCGGAGAAAGAATCATATTTTTTTTTCATTTGTTTTGCTACAGCGCCTGAGAATGGGTATCAATCAGGACTGATTCGAGGATGATGAGGAGGGAGGTAACTCCATTTCCTCAGGTCAAGATCCCTTCAGAGGCTCCAAGGTCCCGTCCTAGAAGGGAAAGCTATTTATACACAACGGAATTATACTTGAGATTTCTCACACCAAGTGTGTAAGCTACCAACACTGTAACAACACTGTAACAACATAAGAAAGAAGGAACACTGCAGCACCATCACCATTACTACCACCACCACCACCACCAGGACCACCACCACCACTACCACCACCACCATCACTACCACCACCACCACCACTACCAATCACCACCACCACTACCAACCACCACCCCCTCTATCAACTACCACTATCAACCACTCCCACTACCAACCACCACCACCACCAACCACCACTACCAACCACCACCACTACCAATCACCACCACTATCTACCAACCTCCACCAAACTTACTGTATAAACTTATGCCGAGTTCTGACTCCAGTCAGTGTGATGCCTTGAGAGTCCTCACGGGTTCTGCACGCTATCGGGTTCATTCGAAGGCAAAAGAGGAAAGGCGTCTAAGTTCTCTGGATCAAGACCCTGTGAGCAGCCCGAAGGCGCCTCACTTGTAGGGGAGTCCCTCTCGCAGGCCTCAGTGCTGCGGCTGTCGCCATGACAACGGCCAGCAGCCTCCCACTTAACAGGTGTCACTTCTGAGAGAGTAATAAGCCTTGTCTTCCCATTTTAACATTATTCGATTTGTAGGTAATTCTGATGTGTTTCTTAGTGTTTAGAGAGTCAGTGTAATGTTGCTAGTTAAAATAAGATTGATTAACTGAACTCCCTCAGGATAAGTTTTACAAAATGGTAACTAACTAACGTGTATGGTATGCAGTATCGACAAGATCAAGAATTAGACACATGTGCAACATCTGGGTGTCATTATTGTAGACGTTTCGCCATCCAGTGGCTTTATCAACACAAATTCAAGGTCATAATGAGAAGACTGTAGAACTATATACAAAAGACGAGGTAGTCAGTCCTCAGGACAACCTTATGCACTTAGAGAAACCATATGTTTCCCAAAAGTGGTTGGGTGCTTCATTGGGTTTTCTCTTAGTGTACCAATGGCGCCCCTACTTTTCATTATGGGTATTTTGCATCACCTACCCAGTCTTTTACTTACGTAGAGAGTGATTTCTGTGTGCAGATTCGGGATCCTTCCTTCCAGGATTTTCCAAGTTATGATATATCTCTCTCGCCTGCGTTCCAGTGAATACAAGTCGAGTGCTTCCAAGCGTTCCCAATAGTTGAGGTGTTTGATAGAACTTATATGTGCAGTAAAGGTTCTCTGTACATTCTCTAGATCTGCAATTTCACCTGCTTATACACTAAAAGCCATACACATCTATGTGTATATATCCTGTAATGCTTCCTAACGATCTTTAACGAAGATAGTATATTCCTTCCTCCCTGCCAGTTGTTACCCTCCCTCCCTGCCAGATGTTACCCACCCTCCCTGCCAGTTGTTACCCTTCCTCCCTGCCAGTTGTTACCCTACCTCCCTGCCAGTTGTTACCCTCCCTCCTTGCCAGTTGTTACCCTCCCTCCCTGCCAGTTGTTACCCTCCCTCCCTGCCAGTTGTTACCCTACCTCCCTGCCAGTTGTTACCCTACCTCCCTGCCAGATGTTACCCACCCTCCCTGCCAGTTGTTACCCTCCCTCCCTGCCAGTTGTTACCCTCCCTCCCTGCCAGGTGTTACCCTCCCTCCCTGCCAGTTGTTACCCTACCTCCCTGCCAGTTGTTACCCACCCTCCCTGCCAGTTGTTACCCTACCTCCCTGCCAGTTGTTACCCTACCTCCCTGCCAGTTGTTACCCTCCTCCCTGCCAGTTGTTACCCCTGCCATTTCCTGCCAGTTGTTACCCTACCTCCCTGCCAGATGTTACCCACCCTCCCTGCCAGTTGTTACCCTCCTCTTCCCCCCTGCCAGTTGTTACCCTCCCTCCCTGCCAGTTGTTACCCTCCCTCCCTGCCAGTTGTTACCCTCCCTCCCTGCCAGTTGTTACCCTACCTCCCTGCCAGTTGTTACCCTCCCTCCCTGCCAGTTGTTACCCTACCTCCTGCCAGTTGTTACCTCCTTGCCAGTTTACCCTCCTCCTGCCAGTTGTTACCCTACCTTGCCAGTTGTTACTCTACCTCCTCCAGTTGTTACCCTACCTCCTGCCAGTTGTTACCCTCCTCCCTGCCAGTTGTTACCCTCCTCCTGCCAGTTGTTACCTACTCCTGCCAGTTGTTACCCTCCTCCCTGCCAGTTGTTACCCTCTCCTCCCTGCCAGTTGTTACCCTACCTCCCTGCCAGTTGTTACCCTCCTCCCTGCCAGTTGTTACCTCCTCCCTGCCAGTTGTTACCCCACCCTTTCCCTTCCAGTTGTTACCCTACCTCCCTGCCAGTTGTTACCCTCCTCCTCCAGTTGTTACCCTCCCTCCTGCTGTTGTTACCCTCCCTCCTGCCAGTTGTTACCCTCCCTCCCTTCCAGTTGTTACCTCTTCCTGCCAGTTGTTACCCTCCTTCCCTGCCAGTTGTTACCCTCCCTCCTGCAGTTGTTACCCTCCCTCCCTGCCAGTTGTTACCCTACCTCCCTGCCAGTTGTTACCCTCCTTCCTGCCAGTTGTTACCCTCCTTCCCTGCCAGTTGTTACCCTCCTCCCTGCTAGTTGTTACCTCCTCCTGCCAGTTGTTCCCTACCTCTGCCAGTTGTTACCCTACCTCCTGCCAGTTGTTACCCTACCTCCCTGCCAGTTGTTACCCTACCTCCCTGCCAGTTTTCCTGCCATTGTACCCTATCCTGCCGTTTACCCTCCTGCCAGTTGTTACCCTACCTCCCTGCCAGTTGTTA
This sequence comes from Cherax destructor, assembly GCA_009830355.1. Taxonomy (NCBI): domain Eukaryota; kingdom Metazoa; phylum Arthropoda; class Malacostraca; order Decapoda; family Parastacidae; genus Cherax; species Cherax destructor. Next base: position 8,597 of record WNWK01049595.1, read on the forward strand.
CCCTACCTCCCTGCCAGTTGTTACCCTACCTCCTGCCAGTTGTTACCCTCCTCCTGCCAGTTGTTACCCTACCTCCCTGCCAGTTGTTACTCTACCTCCTGCCAGTTGTTACCCTACCTCCCTGCCAGTTGTTACCCTACCTCCCTGCCAGTTGTTACCCTACCTCCCTGCCAGTTGTTACCCTACCTCCCTGCCAGTTGTTACCCTACCTCCCTGCCAGTTGTTACCCTACCTCCCTGCCAGTTGTTACCCTACCTCCTGCCAGTTGTTACCCTACCTCCTGCCAGTTGTTACCCTACCTCCCTGCCAGTTGTTACCCACCTCCTGCCAGTTGTTACCCTACCTCCTGCCAGTTGTTACCCTACCTCCCTGCCAGTTGTTACCCACCCTCCCTTCCAGTTTTTACCCTACCTCCCTGCCAGTTGTTACCCTCCTTCCCTGCCAGTTGTTACCCTCCCTCCCTGCTAGTTGTTACCCTCCCTCCCTGCCAGTTGTTACCCTCCCTCCCTTCCAGTTGTTACCCTCATTCCCTGCCAGTTGTTACCCTCCTTCCCTGCCAGTTGTTACCCTCCCTCCTTGCTAGTTGTTACCCTCCCTCCCTGCCAGTTGTTACCCTACCTCCCTGCCAGTTGTTACCCTCCTCCCTGCCAGTTGTTACCCTCCTTCCTGCCAGTTGTTACCCTCCCTCCCTGCAGTTGTTACCCTCCTCCCTGCCAGTTGTTACCCTACCTCCTGCCAGTTGTTACTCTACCTCCCTCCAGTTGTTACCCTACCTCCCTGCCAGTTGTTACCCTACCTCCCTGCCAGTTGTTACCCTCCCTCCCTGCCAGTTGTTACCCTACCTCATTGCCAGTTGTTACTCTACCTCCCTTCCAGTTGTTACCCTACCTCCCTGCCAGTTGTTACCCTACCTCCCTGCCAGTTGTTACCCTACCTCCCTGCCAGTTGTTACCCACCTCCTGCCAGTTGTTACCTACCTCTTGCCAGTTGTTACCCTACCTCCTGCCAGTTGTTACCCTACCTCCTGCCAGTTGTTACCCTCCTCCCTGCCAGTTGTTACCCTCCTCCCTGCCAGTTGTTACCCTACCTCCCTGCCAGTTGTTACCCTACCTCCCTGCCAGTTGTTACCCTACCTCCCTGCCAGTTGTTACCCTACCTCCCTGCCAGTTGTTACCCTCCCTCCCTGCCAGTTGTTACCCTACCTCCCTTCCAGTTGTTACCCTACCTCCCTGCCAGTTGTTACCCTCCTTCCCTGCCAGTTGTTACCCTACCTCCCTGCCAGTTGTTACCCTACCTCCCTGCCAGTTGTTACCCTCCTTCCCTGCCAGTTGTTACCCTCCCTCCCTGCCAGTTGTTACCCTACCTCCCTGCCAGTTGTTACCCTCCCTCGCTGCCAGTTGTTACCCTACCTCCCTGCCAGTTGTTACCCTCCCTCCCTGCCAGTTGTTACCCCACCTCCCTGCCAGTTGTTACCCTACCTCCCTTCCAGTTGTTACCCTACCTCCCTGCCAGTTGTTACCCTCCTTCCCTGCCAGTTGTTACCCTACCTCCCTTCCAGTTGTTACCCTACCTCCCTGCCAGTTGTTACCCTCCTTCCCTGCCAGTTGTTACCCTACCTCCCTGCCAGTTGTTACCCTACCTCCCTGCCAGTTGTTACCCTCCTTCCCTGCCAGTTGTTACCCTCCCTCCCTGCCAGTTGTTACCCTACCTCCCTGCCAGTTGTTACCCTCCCTCCCTGCCAGTTGTTACAGAGATGATATAAGATAAGATAAGATTTGTTCGGATTTTTAACCCCGGATGGTTAGCCACCCAGGATAGCCCAAGAAAGTCAGTGCGTCATCGATGACTTGTCTTATTTCTGTTGTGGTAATTCAATCTTGTCCCCCAGGATGCGACCCACACCAGTCGACTAACACACAGGTACCTGCTTGCTTGCTAGGTGAACGGGGACAGTAGGTGTAAGGAAACACGCCCAATGTTTCCACCCGGCTGGGAATTGAACCATCAGTCTTGATGGACTGAACACATCGATTCCAGGCTGAGGGACTGATTACCTCAAACTCCTCTTTTTCTACTCTTCTTCTGTGTATTGGACTGATGAAGCTACTGTGTAGGGAAACGTTTCCTCAGTAAAGATTCCCAAATGTTGCACAAATGTCTCATTCTTCAACCTGTCAGCATTAGCTGTCACACAACCAACCTATCATGGTTGCAGTCGCAGGAGCACCCACTGGAACACATCACAATGGTTCCCTGATGGGACTCCCTCTTACAGGACTGTGGAAAATATCCTCCCCTCACAGGAACTCTTGCAGGACCCCTACCGCAGGATCATTCCAGTAACAAGAGTACAGGTAGGCTCGCCAGGACGGGTCTTGGCCGAATAAATGGTACAAATGTCCCGATAAATGATACAAATGTCCCGATAAATGGTATGAAATACCTACACGATGCAAAAAAAAACACAAATACAGTATAATGAGATCCTTTATTGACTACGTTTCTCCCATACAGTGGACTTTATCAAGCCACAAAAAGGTCTGTCTTGGTGAAAAGTACATGAGTATAGATAGGATGAAGAGTCAGGTCCTGGCCCGGGTCTTCACCATGCTGTGACCCGGCAGAACAAAGCTTCATGTTACAGGTAGGTGCGCTAGGAAGGGTCCTGGCCCGGGTCTTCACCATGCTGTGACCCGGCAGAACAAAGCTTCATGTTACAGGTAGGTGCGCTAGGAAGGGTCCTGGCCCGGGTCTTCACCATGCTGTGACCCGGCAGAACAAAGCTTCATGTTACAGGTAGGTGCCCTAGGAAGGTCCTGGCCCGGGTCTTCACCATGCTGTGACCCGGCAGAACAAAGCTTCATGTTACAGGTAGGTGCGCTAGAAGGGTCCTGGCCGGGTCTTCACCATGCTGTGACCCGGCAGAACAAAGCTTCATGTTACAGGTAGGTTCCCTAGGAAGGTCCTGGCCGGGTCTTCACCATGCTGTGACCCGGCAGAACAAAGCTTCATGTTACAGGTAGGTGCGCTAGGAAGGTCCTGGCCCGGTCTTCACCATGCTGTGACCCGGCAGAACAAAGCTTCATGTTACAGGTAGGTGCGCTAGGAAGGGTCCTGGCTCGGGTCTTCACCATGCTGTGACCCGGCAGAACAAAGCTTCATGTTACAGGTAGGTGCCCTAGGAAGGGTCCTGGCCCGGGTCTTCACCATGCTGTGACCCGGCAGAACAAAGCTTCATGTTACAGGTAGGTTCCCTAGGAAGGGTCCTGGCCCGGGTCTTCACCATGCTGTGACCCGGCAGAACAAAGCTTCATGTTACAGGTAGGTGCGCTAGGAAGGGTCCTGGCCCGGGTCTTCACCATGCTGTGACCCGGCAGAACAAAGCTTCATGTTACAGGTAGGTTCCCTAGGAAGGTCCTGGCCCGGGTCTTCACCATGCTGTGACCCGGCAGAACAAAGCTTCATGTTACAGGTAGGTGCGCTAGGAAGGGTCCTGGCCGGGTCTTCACCATGCTGTGACCCGGCAGAACAAAGCTTCATGTTACAGGTAGGTGCCTAGGAAGGCCTGGCCCGGGTCTTCACCATGCTGTGACCCGGCAGAACAAAGCTTCATGTTACAGGTAGGTTCCCTAGGAAGGGTCCTGGCCCGGGTCTTCACCATGCTGTGACCCGGCAGAACAAAGCTTCATGTTACAGGTAGGTGCGCTAGGAAGGGTCCTGGCCCGGGTCTTCACCATGCTGTGACCCGGCAGAACAAAGCTTCATGTTACAGGTAGGTTCCCTAGGAAGGGTCCTGGCCCGGGTCTTCACCATGATGTGACCCGGCAGAACAAAGCTTCATGTTACAGGTAGGTGCCTAGGAAGGTCCTGGCCCGGGTCTTCACCATGCTGTGACCCGGCAGAACAAAGCTTCATGTTACAGGTAGGTGCGCTAGGAAGGGTCCTGGCCCGGGTCTTCACCATGCTGTGACCCGGCAGAACAAACCTTCATGTAAACATCATGACTCGACTACAAAATAAGCTTTTATGTTCCCCAACTCAAGCCAATTTACCAAGCAACTAATTTCTGGGAATCACCAACCACACACCCATGACCTATTGACCTGGAAAAGTGACTTATTGAGAGGGACCTCCCTATGTATTTCAGCCATACCAACTATAACGAAAATATATAAATTTAAGACATACTCGAGCAGAAAGACATAACCCAAAATAGCGTGCATGTTAGTGTGTATTAGCGTGTATGTTAGTGTGTATTAGAGTGTATGTTAGTGTGTATTAGAGTGTATGTTAGTGTGTATTAGAGTGTATGTTAGTGTGTATTAGAGTGTATGTTAGTGTGTATTAGAGTGTATGTTAGTGTGTATTAGTGTGTATGTTAGTGTGTATTAGAGTGTATGTTAGTGTGTATTAGAGTGTATGTTAGTGTGTTGTGGGGTTCTTTGCATAGATTTGGTAATATTAACAGACGATGAGCTTGGTTTTGTGAAGTAATATGCTAAAAGTGACATATGGGAGCTGGGAGAGCCTATGCCTGTGTCCGGGCTCGTATG
>WNWK01049596.1:0-13148 GCA_009830355.1 Cherax destructor
ACATAAGAACCCTAAGAAAAAGGGGGAAAAAACTGCAGCAGGCCTGTTGGCCCCTTCTAGGCAAGGGCCTTCACATTTCCCTCCCACTAACAGAATATTTTTTCAACCCCAATTTTCAATGCTACCCAAGAAATAAGCTTTGATAATTTTGTTTTCTCATGTCAATTTCCCCTCCTCCCCAAACCCCCCTTTTACTCATGAATTTATCAACCTAAATTTAAAACTACCCAAGGTCCTTGCTTCAATAACCCTACTAGGCAGACTGTTCCCCTCATCAACTACCCTATTTCCAAACCAATACTTCCTATATCCTTTCTAAATCTAAACTTATCTAACTTGAATCCATTATTGCGGGTTTTTCTTGGAGAGATACCCTCAAGACCTTATTTTTATCCCCTTTGTTAATACCCATTTTCCACTTGTATACCTCGATCATGTCTCCCCCCATTCTACGTCTTACCAAATGAATGTAATTTAAGGGTCTTCAATCTTTCTTCGTAAAGGGAAAATTTCTAATGCTATGTATTAATTTAGTCATTTACGCTGAATGTTTTCCCAAAAATTTATGTCCCTTCTGTAATATGGAGACCAGAACTGAGCTGCGTAATCCCAGGTGAGGCCTTACTAAGCAAAAAACAAAACATTTTAATATAAAACTTATAAAATGCCATATTTCAAAAATTTTTTAGGGTTATTGCAATGTTTCTACATGTGAAATTCAGAAAAAGGTTTGGTGGAAGCTTGATCCTCCATAAACTTTTTAGCCCAGTTTCGACCAGCAAGGCTTTGGTGACCCTTTGTGTTATGTAAGCTAATGAAAAACAATCTAAAAAAAAACCCAAATGCATGTGAAAAGAAAAGGAGAAAAGTATTTTTTAAAAAAAAGTTGTGTAAAGGTGAACGTCTGTAGCCCCAAACTAAGGCTTCACATAACAAATGAGTGATAAAACTAGTCAAAAAGGGGAAAAACACCACTTTGTTTTAAAACCATTTCACCACATAAAATATAAAAAAGGAATAACACTGCAGCAGGCCTGTTGGCCATACTAGGCAAGTCTTTCACATTCCATCCCACTAACAGAATATTGTTCAACCTAATTTTCAATGCTACCCAAGAAATAGCTTTGATAATTTTGTTTACTCATGTGCAATTCCACTCAAATCCAACCTCTCTCCTCATGAATTTACCCAACCTAAAATTTAAAACACCCAAGGTCCTTGCTTCAAAAACCCCTACTGGGAGACTTTCCCTCATCAACTCCTATTTCCAAAAATATTTTCCTATATCCTTTCTAAATCTAAACTTATCAAACAAATCCATTTTGGGGGTTCTATCTTGGAGAGATACCCTCAAGACCTTATTATACCCCCTTTGTTTCCCCTTTTTCCACTTGTATACCTCGATCATGTCCCCCCCTTCTACGTCTTACCAGTGAATGAATTTAGGTCATTCAATCTTTTTCGTGGAAGATTTCAAATGCTATTATTAATTTAGTCATTCTACGCTGAATTTTTTCCCTACAATTTATGTCCATTCTGTAATATGGAGCCCAGAACTGAGCTCGTAATCTAGGTGAGGCCTTACTAATGATGTATAAAGCTTTTAAATACCTCTGGACTTCTGTTGCTCACTCCTTGATATAAATCCCAGTAATCTTTGTTATTACGTGCAGGCATTGCTGTCTTGGTTTGTTGCTGCCCATCCCCCCAAGTCCTTCCCAATCTTTGGCTAAGTTCTACGTTTTTAACTTATAAGTGCTTGGGTTATGGACACCCCCGAGCTTCAAAACCTTTGCATTTATTTACATTGAACTGCATCTGCCCCTGACCAAAAAATTAAGTTTTTAAATCTTTGAAGTTCTATGACATCTATGTTTGAATCAATTACCCTACCTATCTTCGTGTGTGGTGAATTTTCATATCACTAGAAATTTCCCCTCGTGAAGGTCATTGATATATATTATAAATAACAACGGGCCTAAGACATCCCGGGGGCCCCACTTTTACAAGCCCCCATTGGATTTAACCCCATTTATCAACTCTCTGCTTCCTATTGGTAGCCATGATGTCCATGACAGCATTTTTCCCCCCAATGAGGCTGCCACTTTCTTTAACAGTCTCTGGTGCGGTCTCTATAAAAAAGCCTTACAAAAGTCTAAATAAACAATATCGAATTCTTTATGTGATAAACAGCCTAAAAAGTTTTGTAAAGGGGTTAATAAATTAGATGGGGAAGGCCCCTCGTGAATCCATGCTGAGTATCTTTAATAAATTATGGTTATCTAAATGGCTTCTAATAATATCAGCTTTAATGAAGAATTTGGTTTACATGTATTTTTTACATGATGGTAGGATTGCTGGTGTCTTTTTCTGTCTCAAAAACATGAAAGATTTCAGGTATGTCTTGCTTTCCCACTCACACTTAGGTCACCCCCACATACATGTACCGTTTATGTATACACACTCATCTGGTTTTCTTTTATTTTTTCTTAACCCTTTCAGGGGCCGTGCTGTAGTTCTACGGCTTTGAGTTGGGTCCCAAAACCCTAGTTCTACGTCATGAGCTCAACTCCTCAGATAAGCTGTGGGGTTAAATTTTGGGCTGGATATGAGAATACATCTATGTGGGAAGTGTGCCCCTAAAACAAAACCCCGGACACACCATGAGAAAAAAAAACGTAATTTTCGATTAAAACAGCGACATTGCGTTTTTTTTTTACTTTTTATAGTTTATTTGCGATTTCTTGATTCATTTGATAGAATGGAAGATATATTACAGATATAGAGATGATTTTGATTGGTTTTAGTATTGGGAAAATTCGAAACTGAGCTAAAAATGCAGAAATGTTAAATTTTTTTCCCAAAGTTAAAACGTAAACAAATGATCTCCCCACGTCTAATTCCCCCAGCTGGTGGGGCTAATATACATTCACAAATGTGGTGATATTATTTTTACAATTATTACAATATTGCATAACAGTAAATCTTCCATTTTTGGTTTGAATAAAAATTCATTTGTGAATAAAAATCAAAAAGGAAATTTATTTTTAAAACTGAAAATGCAATAATGAACAAGGGAAAATTTTGTTTAGTGCCAGGAATGCCTGCTTTTTTATTCTGCACCCTATTTTGAAAAGGAATATTTTGAACTTTAGTTAAATTTAAATTACCAACCCCAAACCTTTATTTTGATTGAAACAGTTGACTTGGCGTTTCTTGTGCTCAATCGAAGAAAAGAAGTAGTACTAGTGAAATAGCAAAGAATTTGGTCGACTGGAATAATGAATTTAAAATGGGGTCAAAATTGGCAAAATCACCGTGCATAAATATCGCTGACGCATCAAAATTCGCAAAACATAATTTTTCAATTTTCAATCAAATTTTTACTTTTTTTTTTATTACCTTAGAAAAGATTTCTACCATTTCATAAGAAAAATAAGAATTTTTTTTGAAAAACTTCGACACTCGCACCCTTTCCAAAAAAAACCTTGGACCAAAAAGGGTTTAAAAGTTCTTGTTCTTATTGCTTTTCCTTTCATATCCATGGGAAGTGGAATAAGAATCTTTCCTCCGTAACCCTCTTTTGAAAAAGTCAACAAAAATGCCGGGAACAATGGGCTTAACCCCTTTTCCTGTATGTTTACAAAAAAAAAAAAAAAACCGTAAAAAATTGGATGTTTGAACGTGAGATGATTGTAGATGTTATGAAAAAAAAAGAAGCTAGATGCCCGGCTTTAATGAGAAAAAGCTAAGGGGGGGTAGGAGAGTTTCAGGGGGGGAAATAAATGGGATTAGGTCGGGGGTTTCAAATAGAGTTAGAGCTAAAGAAGGAGTGGCAAAAATTTGAATAATCAGTTATTGGGAAAAGGGGGAATATAAATGTATAAATTCAAGGATTATGTGGATAAAAAAAAGGGGTTGGATGTAAAAAGTGGGTTATAGTAAGTGTTTATGCACTTGGAAAAGGTGGGAGGAGAGAGACTTTTTGGGGAAAATGTTGGTGAGTGTGGGGATTTTTGAACCAAGTGAAAAATTGTGGTTGGGGATCTTAATTAAAGTGGGAAAAAGTTGTGGAAGTAGTAGGTAAATTTGGGTTGCCGGGGGTAAATGAAATGGGGAATTAAATTGAATGTGAGGAAGGGGTTTTGGAATAAGTAATACATATTTTATGAAAAAGGGATAAATAAGTATACAAGGTATGATATAGCACGAAATAAAGTAGTTTGTTAGATTATGTATTGGTGGATAAAGGTTGATTGGTAGGCTTCAGGATGTTTATGTTTATAGGGGGGAAACGGATATCAGTGGCCCCTCGGTTTGATCTTTCCCAGAATGCTGCTAAAGTGCCATTCCAAAAATTTTTTCCCCTTAAAAATAATGTCAGGGGTTGTCTTTTCAGACCCCAAAAAAACACTTGCAACAGCACTTAAAAAATACACAAAATGTTGGGGTTTTGGGATGACCGCCGAGGGCCACTGTACAGTGGTCCCTCTCCTGACTTAATTGTTCCAGACGGCTATTCAATCCATCCCAAAAGGAATTTTTTCCCCATGAAATAATGAAAATTAGGTTAACCCATTTCAGCCCCCCCCAAAAAAACATTAAAAAAGCACCTACAAAAATACACTTACATAATTGTTCGAGTTGGGCTCTCGTAAGAAAGGGGTACCCTTATAGGATCATTATTTAGTTTAGCTACAGTAGGTAAAGGTAGAGGGGAAAAAAAAGAAAATGGCAACAGAAAGAAGAGAGAGGAAAAAATGTATAAACTAAGGGAGGAAAGTTAGGGTGAGATAAAAGCAACTATTGGCAGAAAGGTGGTAGTGCAAGTATGAGTAGTGGGGTTGAAGAGTGTTGGGATAGTTTTAAAAATGCAGTATGTATTAGAGCGAGGGCAGAAGTTTGTGGCTATAGGAGGGTGGGTGCAGGAGGAAAGAAAGTGAGTGGTGGAATGAAGAAGTAAAGGGTGTGATAAGAAAAAAGGTAGCTTATGAGAGGTTTTACAAAACATGAGTGTTAATAGAAGAGCAGAGTATATGGAGAGTAAAAGAAAGGTGAAGAGAGTGGTGAGAGAGAGCAAAAGGAGAGCAGATGAAAGAGTGGGAGAGGCTCTGTCAAAATTTTTGCTGAAAACAAGAAATTTTTTTGGAGTGACACAAACAAGTTAAGAAAGCCTAGGGAACGAATGGATTTGTCAGTTAAAAACAGAGTAGGAGATTTAGTAGATGGGGAGCTGGAAGTATTGGGTAGATGGCGGGAATATTTTGAGGAACTTTTAAATGTCGATGAAAAAGGGAGGCGGTAATTTCATATACCCCTATTCTACAGCAAAAAGCGTCCTTTTTCCCAAAATTCTCCTCGTCTTGTAGTTACACTTTGCGTAAAGTAAGGGTAATTGGGCCCTTTTAATATGATTACTGATTTACAGCTATGATACTTCTTCATGCTCCTTATACCAGAAAGTATGGTACATGTGCTACACTTTTCAATGTCTATTCTATTGCATCATTACTGTTTCTGCACAATTTTTTTTAATGGCCTTCCATCATACTTTTTATCTTACCCAACAACGCACACTTCATTATACAAGACAATTTGGTCAACTAGGGGCATATTCACAAATTACTACGTGATATTTGATTCAGTCTAATAAAATATACATCTCATATAAAAATTATAAGTTTTTCCTGACAGTTTTACAATAAAATATTTCTATCACAGATTTTGTTTGTAATTATACCAATGCAAGATAAAAAGTATCTTAGTGCATTTGTAGTGTCAATAATATAATGAACTAGACAGGTAAAAATTTTTGTCGTTAATTGAGGCCTAACTTTATTTCAACCACTCTCTTCACATACATGATGACAAACAAGTTGCATCAAGATGCAGTATTCAACATTAAGTGAATTTTAGAATCAAAATGGGGTTGTGGAAAAAAAAAAATCTAGCAAACTGTGATGCATTTCTAAATATTTTTACACAACTGTTTTCCACAATTAATATACAGTGGAACCCCCCGGTTTTCGTATGCCCTATTTTGTATGTAAAACTATAGTTTTTAGTTTTTTATTAACAATGGCCCATTCCCACCAAGGCAGGGTGGCCGAAAAAAAACTTTAATCATCATTCACTCCATCACTGTCTTGCCAGAAGGGTGCTTTACACTACAGTTATAAAACTGCAACATTAACACCCTCCTTCAGAGTGCGGCACTGTACTTCCCATCTCCAGAACTCAAGTCCGGCCTGCCGGTTTCCCGAATCCCTTCATAAATGTTACTTTGCTCACCTCCAACAACCGTCAAATATTAAAACCATATGCCTCCATTCCTCCATCAAATCGCTCACACATGCTTGCTGGAAGTCCCCAAGCCCTCGCACACAAACTCCTTCCCCCTCCCTCCAACCTTTCCTGGGCAGGCCCTACCCGCCTTCCCTCCACTAATTTATACACTCTCGAAGTCACTCTGTCTCGTTCCATTCTCTCTACATGTCCAAACCCCTCAACAACCCCTCCTCAGCTCTCTGAACAATCGTTTTGGTAATCCGCACCTCCTCCTAATTTCCAAACTCCGAATTCTCTGCATTATATTCCCACCACATTGACCTCAGACATGACATCTCCACTGCCTCCAGCCTTCTCCTCGTTGCAACATTCATCACCCTGCTTCACACCCTATAGAGCGTTGGTATAACTATACTCTCATACATTCCCCTCTTTACTTCCATGGACAAAGGGTTTTTTGTCTCCACAGACTCCAGTGCTCCACTCACCCTTTTCCCCTCATCAATTCTATGATTCACCTCATCCTTCATAGACCCATCCGCCGACATGTCCACTCCCAAATATCTGAATACATTCACCTCCTCCATACTATAGTTATTCTCTAAAAATGTATTTTTGTTAATATTTCCCATAAGAAATAATGTAAATCCAATTAATCTGTTCCAGCAAAAAATATTAACAAAAATACATTTTATAGAAATAACTATAGTTTTTTACAAACTAGGGCATATAAAACCGAGGTTCCTGTACTAGCTCCAACCCTCTTCTAATGGAATCTAACTACCACTTTCCTATTTTCACTGGGAGTTGTCACAGTTGCTTTTGCTGATGACACCTTGCTTTTGGGAGATTCTAAGAAGCTGCAGAGGTTGGTGGATGAATTTGGTAGGGTGTGTAAAAAGAAAATTGAAAGTGAATATAGGAAGAGTAAGGTGATGAGGATAACAAAAGAATAGGTGACGAAAGATTGGATATCAGATTGGAGGGGAGAGTATGGAGGGGGTGAATTATTCAGATATTTGGAGTGGAATGTGCGGCGGATGGGTCTATGAAGGATGAGGTGAACCCTTAGAATTGATGAGGGGAAAGGGTGAGTGGAGCACTTGGGGTCTGTGGAGACAAAGAACCTTGTCCATGGAAGTAAAAGGGATTTTAAAGTATAGTTATCCAACGCTCTTATATGGGTGTGAAGCATGGGTGATGAATGTTGCAGGGGGAAGGCTGGAGGCAGTGGAAATGTCATGTCTGAGGTCAATGTGTGGTGTGAATATAATGCAAGAATTCGGAGTTTGGAAATTAGGAGGAGGTGCGGGATTACCAAACGATTGTCCAGAGAGCTGAGGAGGGGTTGTTGAGGTGGTTTGGACATGTAGAGAAATGGAACGAGACAGAGTGACTTGAGTGTATAAATCTGTAGTGGAGGAAGGGGCGGGGTAGGGTTGGCCTAGGAAAGGTTGGAGGGAGGGTAAAGGAAGTTTTGTGTGCGAGGGCTTGGACTTCCAGCAAGCATGTGTGAGCGTATTTGATAGGAGTGAATGGAGGCATATGGTTTTTTTAAAACTTGACGTGCTGTTGGAGTGGAGCAAAGTAACATTTATGAAGGGATTCAGGAAAACCGGCGGCCGGACTTGAGTTCTGGAGATGGGAAGTACAGTGCGGACTCTGAAGGAGGGTGTTAATGTTGCAGTTTATAACTGTGTGTAAAGCACCCTTCTGGCAGGACAGTGATGGAGTGAATGATGATGAAAGTTTTTTTTTCGGGCCACCCCTGCCTTGGTGGGAATCGGCGATGTGTTAATAAAAAAATAAAAAAAATAATTTTTACATCTAAAAAATTTGTTTTATAAAAAGCCATTCAAAAAATTTTACAACCATAATTTGGTTTAATAATATATATAAATTTTGTTAAAAAAATTTACCAGTTGCGGCAAAAAAAAGTTTGATGCAGGGGGGATTTTCCCCTCCTGACCAATCCGACCAATGATTAATGCTGATGAGACATAGTTTGAAAAAGTTCCCATCTAGGCTTGCATCAGCAAGCAAAGAAAATTTTGGGCATGTTGGTGGATGGGAGGGGGAGGATGTTGAGGTTTATAAATCTGGTGGAAGATGAAAAAGGGTAAGGGGTTCCCCCGGGAAATTAGAGGGTGAGATAAAGGGATTTTGAGCTTTGGGCGGCATCCCCCAGGGTTTTTGTGGCATGTTAAGGGAAGAATAAAGACATTTGGCTTTTCAGACATCTGTTGCAGTGAAAAATAAACCTTTTTGAAGGAATTCAAGGGATTGCCAGACTCGAGTCATGGAGGTGGGAAGGAAAACCTGCAGTGCACTTTTAAGGAAGGGTGGGGAAAGTTACATTCAGAGGGTAATCTGAATTGTGATGTCAACAAATTTTTGCCAAAATAGCAAGTGGTGGGGATGGCAGTTGGTAAAAAATATTTATTTTTTTTTACATTTAATACTTACCTCATCTGCAGGATCATAATACTTTCCAAATATGGATGGGCAAAGGGGCCCCTTCAACGAAACGTTTGTGAGGATTGAAGGTCAGCATCTTGTCTAACAGGTCCAATGCTTTTGGGATCAGCATTAGGGGAGGCTTTGTCCAAAGGGAAACCCGGGTTTAGGTAAAGACTTAGGTAACTTTTCCTGTCAATTGAACACAATTCATCATCAATGATTCCCGCTGTCTAAAAATTTCCATTTATTAATGCAGGGTAACATTTTATGAAGGGATTCGGAAAAGGTTGAGACTTGAGTCCTGGAGGTGGGAAGTACAATGCCTGCACTTTAACTCCTTAACTGTCCCAAAAATAGATCTACGTTCTCTCACCCAGCGCTCCGAATATTTTGAAAAAAAAATTTAAAATAAAAAGGGGCATTTTTTTTAAAAAAGTAATGTAAAAAAAAAATTTAGTCAGTACTTACAGAGATATAAGGCCACAAATGGCGCTTGTCCCCACCTGATGGGAAATGAATTTTTGCAGAAGTGTTGCCGATATCCTTTCTTTCTCTTTTTTTAATTTGTAAATTTTTTTGGTTCTGATAATTACAATTTTTAGTAGTTTTGATTTCAAAGCTAATCTTTGTTCTGACACTAATTTGGTCTGAAATATACTCAAATAGTCAAAAACACAGTGACAGGTGAACTTTTTCCAATACCTTAGTCACTTTTTTGTCTAGAAATATACAGTGGAACCTCTACTTCGAGTTTAATCCTTTCCCTGACCTTCCCATCTGGTTTACTCGTTTGCAGAATCTTTTTCCCTCATTTAAATTTTTTAAATAAATTAATTTTGGCTCTCAGGAGGCAAGACAAAATACTTCAATATTTTGCTAATATCATCTATTCATTTATCTATCACAATTCTCTAATATGACATAACAAACAATATAAAAAAATAGAAATGATATATACTCTAAAATTAAAAAAATATGTCATATATGTGGGGCGGCGGCGGGGATTTGTCTGGAGACAGGAAAAAATACTCCTTGAATATTTCGCTAATATCAACTCTCGCTTTTTATCTATCACAATTCACTAATATGACATAATAAACAATATAAATAACATAGAAACTTGATAAAACTCTGAATGAATAAAATATGTCATTATGTGACAAGGGGGGAAAACCGTCCCGCATTTTGTTATTCACTGCCATCTAGTCCCTTTGACCCTTATTATATAGTACATTATTATACATATATTATTATTATTATTATTATATTTTTTTCAAAAAATTGCCATCTCCCGACTTATTTTATTTATATTACAATATAAATAATTTGGAAATTTTTTATTCACACAAAAATAGAAGATTTTGTTATGCAGACTACCTTTATTGTAATAATTGTATTGTATTATTCCCATTCATGACTGCTATTGGAATGGAGGTGATGTCGTTTGTTTACTCTTGAGCATCCCCAAAAGAATCTGCCTTTTTTATTTTGAGCTCAATTTCAAGGTACTTTTCGTGTAAGAAAAAAAAATCATATATATTTCTTAATATATCTTCCATTCTATCATAGAGACCAAAAAAGTACAACCAAAAAAACCATACGAAAATCCGCTAAGGTAAGGCTAATGCCTTAGAAGTGAACTCCGTTATTTATTTGATTTCTTTCATTTTTTGGGGTACGTGAAAAACATCTTTCCATCATACATTGCCCAAGTTTCAATAAGATAGCCCCCAAACTGAGATCCCAAATTCCCCAGATCAAAAAAAAGACCCTCACCCGCATCCCTTTAAACCCTTAGGGCTCGCATCTGAAAATTTCACTCGAGTCTGGAAGAAAAAAACGACCGTTTTCTTGTATCTGGAAAAATTTTGCACGTGGATGCACTCATAAGTGGGGTTCCCTGTATACATAGTATTTATGTCCCAGCAATGTTTTGGATACGTGGAATAATAATAATAAAATTCTAGGATAGGTTGGTAGACAGCAACCACCCAGGGAGATACTACCCTCCTGCCAAGTAGTGTAAAGAAAACCCGTAATTGTTTCATGATGGGAGGTTGCTGGTGTCTTTTTTCTGTCTCATAAACATCAAGATTTCAGGGACATCTTGCTACTTCTACTTACACAGATCACACTACACATTCATGTACAAGCATATATATACTCACCTCTGGGTTTCTTCAATTTTTTTCTAGTTCTTGTTCTTATTTCCTTTTCTCCATGGGGAAATGGAATGAATTTTCCCCGTAAGCCATGCGTGTTAGGGACTAAAAGCGGGAAAAGGGCTGAACCCCCTTTTCCCGTATATATTATAAATGAAAAAGGGGGCTTTTTTTCCGGGCCACCCTGCCTCGGTGGGAAAGGCCGGGCGTGTTGAAAGAAGAAAAAAAGGGACCGTTTTCTTTGGGCCCCCCTGCCTGGGGGGGGAAAAAACCCCACTGTTGACAAAAAAAAAAAATAATAAATAATAATAAAATTTCTTTAAATAGGTGAGGCAAGTCACCCCTGCTGACAGTGCGCAATGGTGACAATGTTACACAAAAAATTCTGTCTTTTAGCTCTCTGTATGTCTCTTGTTTTCTGTCTTTCTGTTTTCTGTCTTTTTCTCTTTTCGCTCTCTGTCTCAGGGGCCACCGTGAACCAACAAGTACAGTGGACCCCCCGGGTTTTCCCCTAGTGTTTCCAACGAAATTTTTTCCCCAAAAGGGAAAAATGAAAAATTTGATTAGTCCTTTTTGACCCTCAAAATACACTTACAAATGCATTCAAAAATACACTTACATAATTGTTTGAGTTTGGGCAGTATGAAACCGGGATCCCTGATTAAATGACTAGTCCACATTATTCCTGACAAGTGTAAATATGTATTACCTGCCAGTCATGCTTACTATGCATTATTCTACAAGCACAGTATAGCACTGTCTGGTTTTAGGGTTATCCTGGTAATTTACACTATGTAAAATTTTTGTATAATTGTATGTATGTGTACCTGTAGACAGAATGAAGATAGAGAGAGAACAGATGACAAGATATAGATACAGACAGACAGACGGAGAAAGACGCCAAAGCCAACCCCGCCAGCCAAGCAAGCCGCCAGCCATGCCAGCCAGCCACCCGGCGGGCCGTCAACCAGCCAGCCAGCCAGCTGGCTCCAGTCAACCAGCCAGCCAGCCACCGGCCCAGTAACCAGCCAGCCAGTCCCGGGCCCAAACCCAGGCCCCAACATGTATTGTTCCAAGGTTTTTCTTTTTTAGGGCATAGGTTATAAGACATTCTGGAAGATGACCCCCAATTCCCCAAAATTGAAAGGGTCCCACAAATGTTGATGGGTTTTTTCGGTTTTTTGATATTTCCTTGAAACTTGTGGCCACACCCCCTCAAACCAAAACTGGGGTCAACATCACTTTCCTTTAAAATGGGTGTTAAACCACATGACATCAGTGAATCCCAGGTGTTTTCCGCCCCGTTTGCTCTAGCGGGTCAAATTTTAAATGGTGCTCCCCAAAGGGACTAAGTGGTCCCAGATTTTTTTAAAACTATGCACACCGGGGTTAAGCCCATTTATTGACCAGGCATTCAAAAATCTTGAAAATTTTGGGGGCAAGAAAAATGAGATCTACGTTTGGGCTAGTGGTGAACAGTCACGTTTGGGTTGGGGGTAAATGAGGGGGTTTTGGGGTATTTGCTGTTTGGAGTGACATCTGAACTGTTAGTGCACGCCCTGCAAAGACGTAAAAAAATAAAAATAGTTTACGGCATGAAAAAAGAGTCTGGGTTATAGGAATGGGGTGTACATGCCAAAAACCCTAATATCGAGTATTTGGGCAAACTTAAAATTTAAAACAACTAAATGGGAAAAAAATTTATAAACAAATTACAATATAAGTATAGTTGATATTTAAGCTTAAATTTGAAATAACAAATTTGAAACAATAGTTTTAAAATTTTTAAGCATTACAGTTTATAATATGTCAACATAATAATTTATTATTTTAGTAATCAATTTATTAAATCAGATCAAACAAATCAAATCAATTACAGTGGGAACCCCCCACTAAGAACGCCCAAAAGCGAACAAATGTAAAACAAACTCTTTTTCACAAAATATTTTTTTCATTGGAACATTTTCGTTGAACACCAACCTGTCCACCTATCTTTGTCTGTCTATATATTTTTTTTTTTTTCAACAATGGCCGCTCCCCCCCAGGGGGTGACCCAAAAAAAGAAAATCCTCAAAAAAAAAAAAAATTTCATCATCATTCAACACTTTACCACAAATAAAAATCACGTCTTTGCAAAGGGGCTCAATCGACGCTGGGAAAATCCCCCGCTGTCATATCTCAGACCCCCTCCTTTAAAATGCAGGCATTTTTCCCATTTCCAGGACTCAAGTCCCAAAT
>WNWK01049597.1:0-13148 GCA_009830355.1 Cherax destructor
ACCTAGGAAAAGGTGCAAGTATGGTCACAAAACAGATCGCAAATACTGGAAGATGTGGAGACTTTGTTGTTGGTGTGGATCACCGAGAAAGAATTAGCAAGAGATAGTGTTACGCAGACGATAATATCTGAAAAAGCAAGGCAGTTGCATGGTGTTCTCGTCAAGAAAATGCCTGCAAAGAGTGCTGAAGTGAGCGAATTTAAAGCCAGCAAAGGCTGGTTTGACAGATTTAAGAGGCGTAGTGGCATACAGTGTGATAAAGCATGGCGAGGCAGCCAGTTCAGACAAATGTGCGGCTGAAAAATATGTGCATGAATTCAAGGGGTACATAGAGGCTGAACAATTCAAACCCCAACAAGTGTTTAATTGTGACGAAACAGGCCTGTTTTGGAAGAAAATGCCAAACAGGACCTACATTACACAGGAGGAAATGACACTGCCAGGACACAAGCCTATGAAAGACAGGGTAACTCTTATGTTGTGTAGTAATGCTAGTGGGGATTTCAAAGTGAAGCCTTTACTGGTGTATCACTCTGAAAATCCAAGAGTGTTCAAGAAATATTGCCAAGGTTAATTTGTGTGATGTGGAAGGCTAACAGTAAGGCATGGGTCACGAGGGAAATTTTTCTTGATTGGTTCTACAACGTGTTTGGCCCCAGTGTGAAAAAATACCTCCTGGAAAATAGTAAATTGAAACTAGTTATTTATTAACACATCGGCCGATTCCCACCAAGGCAGGGTGGCCCGAAAAAGAAAAACTTTAATCATCATTCACTCCATCACTGTCTTGCCAGTGGGGTGCTTTACACTACAGTTATAAAACTGCAACATTAACACCCCTTCAGAGTGCAGACACTGTACTTCCCATCTCCAGGCCTGCCGGTTTCCCTGAATCCCTTCATAAATGTTACTTTGCTCACACTCCAACAGCACGTCGAGTATTAAAAACCATTTGTCTCCATTCACTCCCATCAAATATGCTCACACATGCTTGCTGGAAGTCCAAGCCCCTTGCACACAAAACCTCCTTTACCCTCTCCCTCCAACTCAAGTGCCTCCTTGTAATGGACAATGCTCCTGCTTATCCTCCAGACTTGGAAGAGCAAATTGTGGAGTTTCGTTTCATTAAAGTGAAGTTCTTTCCCCCTAATACCACTCCTCTCCTCCAGCCCATGGACCAGCAGGTCATTGCAAACTTCAAGAAACTGTACACCAAAGCAATGTTTCAAAGATGCTTTGACATAACCTCGGACACTGAATTGACCCTAAGAGTTCTGGAAAGATCACTTCAATATCTTCCATTGCATAAACCTTATAGGGAAGGCTTGGGAGGAAGTGACTTCCAGGACTTTGAGCTCTGCTTGGAAAAAATTGTGGCCAGACTCTGTCCCAGAGGGATTTTGAAGGGTTTGGGGCAGACCCTCAGGACCCTGTGCCTGTTGTGGAAAAAATTGTGGCACTGGGGAAGTCCATGGGGTTGGAGGTTAGTGGCAAGGATGTGGAAGAGTTGGTGGAGGACCACAATGAAGAGCTAACCACTGCAGATCTGCAAGAGCTTCATCTGCAACAGCAACAGACCACAGCTTGGGAAATTGCTTCAGAGGGGGAGGAAGAGAGATGGAAGACGGTGCCTTCTTCAAAAATTAAGGTAGATGCCACATCAGCAGGCTGTGATGGATAAGAGTCTGCAGGCCATCAACAGCAACATCCTGGTTGGTCAGACGAGCCTGGCCCATGGCCAGGCTCGTCTGGTAAAATCATGGTGCTCAGTTACCCATAAAAACTTGTGGTGTGGCCATGCCCCAAGCAGGCCTGCAGGCCGTGCCTCTGCATAAATGGAGTTAATCGAACTTTTTTTCTAGCAGTCATGCTCATGATTTTATTATTTCATTTACAGTGGTCCCTCGGTTTTCGTGCATCTCCAAACTCTTACATTTATGTAAGTGTATTTTCGTAAGTGCTGTTGCAAGTGCATTTTTGGGGGTCTGAAATAGACTAACCTACGTGACATTATTTCTTAACCCTTTGGGGGTCCAAGGGGGGTCTCTGAAACTCGTTCTCAGGGTCCACGAATTTAAAAAAAAAGAAAATTATTTTTTCTTATGGAATGATAGAGAATCTTTTTCCGATCATAACGCCACAAAAATTATGAAATTTGATCGAAAACTAACGGAATTATGCTTTCGCGAAGTTAGCGGTAGCCATGACACTTACGCATCCGCGATTTCGCCCACTTTGAGCCCTATTTTCGGCACATTCCAATGTTTCAGTCTACTAAAATTATAGCTATTTCGCTAGAACTCCATTTCTTCTATCGATTGAGTACAAGAAACCGCCTATTTACCAATTTCAACTACCCAAAATCGTGGTCAGAAAATGGCAATTTGGCCAATTTCACACAAATTTCAAACGATGCCAATTTCAAAATAGGATCCATAATAAACAAGACAGACATTCCTGGCACTAAAATAACATCTTCTCTGTTCATTAGTTACGTCTCCAGGCCCCTCTTACATTACTTTTGCTTTCCATTTTGAATTTTTATTCTCAAAAAAATAGATTTATTGTTATGTATACAACTGCATCATTGTAAAAATGGTATAAATAATATCAGAGCACTTGTGCATGAATATTAGACTCGCCAGTTGATGTGTATTGGACGCATGGTGTGATCTGTTTACTCTTGAACATCGTCAAAAATCGAACATTTTCGCTACTTTGAGCTCAATTTCAAGGTACTTGTTATTGTCAAACCAATCAAAATCATCTCTATTTCTGTAATATATCTTCCATTCTATCAAATGAGAACAAGAAAACGAGAATACAACAATAAATACCATACGAAAATAGACTGCAAAGTCGCTGTTTTAAACCAAAAAAAGTTTTTTTTTCCTCATTATGCACTGTGTGGTGCAGGAATTTTTTTATACTGCGCACACTGACCGCACAGACCCATTCTATCACATCTAGGCCTAACAGCCTGTTTCTGCTTGATTTGAGGGCGCTAGAATTTAGGCTTACTAGTACGTCAATAACCCCAGTGCGTAAGACGTACTAGTACGACCAAAACCCCGAAAGGGTTAAGGAAGTAAATTCGTTTGGTAATGGCACTTGCACAGCATTCTGGAACGAATTTTCGGCAAAAACCGTGGGACCACTATTGTTAACATATCGGCCGTTTCCCCACTAAGGCAGGGTGGCCCGAAAAAGAAACTTTAATCATTCACTCCATCACTGTCTTGCCAGAGGCATGCTTACACTACAGTTTTAAAACTGCAACATTAACACCCCTCCTTCAGAGTGCCGGCACTGTACTTCCCATCCCAGAACTCGAGTCCAGCCTGCCGGTTTCCCTGAATCCCTTCATAAATGTTACTTTGCTTCCACTCCAACAGCACGTAGAGTATTAAAAACCATTTGTCTCCATTCACTCCTATCAAATACGCTCACACATGCTTGCTGGAAGTCCAAGCCCCTTGCACACAAAACCTTTAACCCCTCCCTCCAACCTTTCCTAGGCCGACCCCTACCCCGCCTTCCCTCCACTACAGATTTATTCACTCTCGAAGTCATTCTACTTTGTTCCATCCTCTCTGCATGTCCAAACCACCTCAACAAGCCCTCCTCAGTCTTGGTAATCCCGCACCTCCTAATTTTCACACTACGAATTCGCTGCATTATATTCACACCACACATTGATCTCAGACATGACATCTCCATTGCCTCCAGCCTTCTCCTTGTTGCAACATTCACCAACCATGCTTCACACCCAAATAAGAGTGTTGGTATAACTATACTCTCATACATTCCCCTCTTTGCTTCCACGGACAAAGTTCTTTGTCTCCACAGACTCATAAGTGCACCACTTACCCTTTTACCCTCATTTCTATGATTCACCTCATCCTTCATAGACCCATCTGCTGACACGTCCACTTCTAAATATCCGAGTACATTCACCTCCTCCCTACTCTCTCCCTCCAATCTTGATATCCAATCTTTCATCACCTAATCTTTTTATCCTCATCACCTTACTCTTTCCTATATTCACTTTCAATTTCCTTCTTTTACATATCATACCAAACTCATCCACCAACCTCTGCAACATATCTTCAGAATCTCCCAAAAGCACAGTGTCATCAGCAAAAAGCAACTGTGACAACTCCCACTTTGTATTTGATTCTTTATCTTTTAACCCCACACCTCTTGCCAAGACCCTCGCATTCACTTCTCTTACAACCCCATTTATAAATATATTGAACAACCACGGTGACATCACACATCCTTGTCTAAGGCCTACTTTTACTGGGAAATAATCTCCCTCTCTCCTACATACTCTAACTTGAGCCTCGCTATCCTCGTATAAACTCTTCATTACTTTCGGTAACCTACCTCCTATTCCATACACCTGAAACCTCTGCCACATTGTCCCCATATCCACCCTGTCATACGCCTTCTGCAAATCCATAAATGCCACAAAAATCTCTTTACCCTTATCTAAATACTGTTCAGCTATGTTTCACTGTAAACACTTGGTCTACACACCCCCTACCTTTCCTAAAACCTCCTTGTTCATCTGCTATCCTACTCTCCGTCTTGCTCTTAATTCTTTCAATAATAACTACCATACACTTTACCAGGTATATACTCAACAGACTTATTGCCCTATAATTTTTGCACTCTTTTGTCGTAAGCTCCTCCCTTTTATATGTGCGGGTTGTGTGTGAACTACATTTGCATAAACCATACCACGGGTGGGGTTCAAACCCGCGGTCAGTCTCAAAACTCTAGACCGTCGCGTAAGCCACTAGGCCAGCTAGCTTCAATAGGATTCATCCAACTGGGTATATTTCTACACCATAGGAAGGTTAGCATAGGCACCAATGTGTCCACAAATGCAAGTTTTTACAGACGAATCTCCCGCTAGCATGGCCGTGACGAACTCTAGCTCAAGTCCCCCTCAAAGCCGTCCACATGACTCACAAAAGCCTAGTGGCTTACGTGACGGTCTAGAGTTTTGAGACTCTGACCGCGGGTTCGAACCCCACCCGTGGTATGGTTTGTTTGCAATCGTGTCATTACGATTTCGTGAGTCATACATATGCACGCTCTGCCAATCCCTAGGTACCTTACCCTCTTCCATACATTTATTAAATAATAGCTCCAACCACTCCAAAACTATCTCCACCGGCTTTTAACATTTCTATCTTTATCCCATCAATCCCAGCTACCTTACCCCCCTTTCATTTTACCCACTGCCCCACGAACTTTCGCCACACTGACAACTGGCTCTTCCTCACTCCTACAAGATGTTATTCCTCCTTGCCCTATACACAAAATCACAGCTTCCCTATCTTCAACATTTAGCAATTCCTCAAAATATTCCCTCCATTTTCCCGTTACCCCTAACTCCTTTTAATAACTCTCCTCTCCTATTTTTAAGTGTCAAATCCATTCATTCCCTAGAAATAAATGGGGAGAAATCAGAATGGGGGCACGTCTCAAGCGATGTCCCACAGGGGTCAGTTTTGAGCCCCCTGTTGCTTACAATTTACATAAACGACATAGACGAGGGAATAAATAGCAACATAAGCAAATTTGCTGATGACACCAAAATAGGCCGTCCAATTCATTCTAATGAGGACAGAGCACTCCAGGATGATTTGAATAGACTGATGCAGTGGTCAGAAGTGGCAGATGCAGTTTAACCCTTTCGGGGTCGGTGCCGTACTAGTACAGTCATCCCTTGGTTTTCGATTGTCTGTTTTCACCGATTTTGGTTTTCGATCACTTTTTTCGTGGAAAAATTCTGTTTTCGCCGATGGTACGGAACGTGTACACCAGCACCCACGCACCTCACACGCACATTGTCACGCAGTCTAGCATTGTTTATGCTTGAGTGAACATCACCCCAGGAGTTCATACAAAACATTTATTAACAATTCATTGTTTTTGGCCCTTGATTGTGTGACTACTAAATAAGCTACCATGGGCCCAAAGAAAACTCCTAGTGCCAGTTCTTTAGTAAAGAAAGTGAGGAACACGATGGAGTTTAAGAGTGTACATGATGCAGGAGTGTATGCAGGGAGTGTAGCATGTATGCAGGGAGTGTAGCATGTATGCAGGGAGTGTAGCATGATGCAGGGAGTGTAGCATGTATGCAGGGAGTGTAGCATGTATGCAGGAGTGTAGCATGTATGCAGGGAGTGTAGCATGTATGCAGGGAGTGTAGCATGTATGCAGGGAGTGTAGCCCCTGATAAGGACTTGTGTGAAGGTTGTTGCCAATCTTCTTAGGAAAAGTATAATAGAAAAAGACAATAATAACAAGAAAAATAAACTTTATTTTAACCCTTTGACTGTTTCGGACGTATATATACATCTTACGAGCCAATGTTTCGGACGTATTTATACGCCTAAATTCTAGCGGCCTCAAATCAAGCAGGAGAAAGCTGGTAGGCCCACATGTGAGAGAATGGGTCTGTGTCGTCAGTGTGCGCAGTATGAAAAAATCCTGCAGCAAGCAGTACATAATGAGAAAAAAAAAACTCCGACCGTGATTTTGAATTAAAACGCCGTCTGAGGTGTATTTTCGTATAGTATTTATGGTTGTATTCTCTTTTTCATGGTCTCATTTGATAGAATGGAAAACATGTTACAGGAATAGAGATGATTTTGATTAGTTTCATGATGTAAACGATCTTGAAATTGAGCTCAAAGTAGCGGAAATGTTCGATTTTTGCCAATGTTCAAAAGTAAACAAATCACACCATGCGTCCAATACACATCAACTGGCGAGTCTAATATTCTTTCACAAGTGCACAGATATTATTTACAGTTTTTACAATAATGCAATAGTCTGCATAACAATAAATCTTCTATTTTTTGTGTGAATAAAAAATCAAAATAGAAAGCAAGAGTAATGACATGACTAATGAACAGATAACATCTTATTTTAGTGCTAGGGATGTCTGCATTGTTTATTCTGGACCCTATTTTGAAATTGACGTCTTTTTTATTTTGCATGAAATTGGCAAAATTGCCATTTTCTGACCACTTTATTGGGTAGTTGAAATCGGTAAATTGGTGATTTCTTGTACTCAATCGATAGAACAAATGGAGTTCTAAAGAAATAGCTATGAGTTTGGTCGAATGTCCCAATGGAATTGGCCTAAAATAGGGCTCAGTCGGCGAAATCGCCGATGCGTATATATCACTGACATCGCTAACTTTGCGAGAGCGTAATTCCGTAAGTTTTCAATCAAATTTCATACTTTTGGTGTCATTACAATCGGGAAAAGATTCTCTATCATTTTCATAAGAAAAAATAATTTATTTCTTTCCAAAATTTTCCGACATAGAATGACAGTTTCAGAATGGGGCCTCCGACAGTTAATAGAAAGAAATGTAAATAATAAAGACGTAAATATGACTATAATAATCCTATCTTAAGAAAAATGAAAACAAAAAATATATATATCTGATCCAAAGCTAGATATTTACAGATGTTGATCTTGTTAACACAGAAGCAATGAATCGATATTAGACTCGGTGGTGGTGGTGGTAGTGTTGCATAGATGTTTCCCAAAAATCCAACAGTTTTCCACATCCACAATGTCACAAATGATGTCAGGGACTCAGGTGAAAGTTGTCCCCTGGTAAAGTACAGGTGCCTGAGGTTTCTAGTGTGGACTTAGGAACTACTGGCGTAGTGAAGAATTGGTTGTAATGACTTTCTCGATTGGTGAGTACGCCGGACCCCCACTCAGCCTTGAATCCGATGATCCGTGCGGAAACAGAGGACTGTGAAAGAAACCAAAAGAATTACTCACCACTCTAGCATTAATTTACATAGTAGGCATAAGGCCTTTAAAAGAAATGGTGAAACTGTAATAAATAACTTTACCAAAAACCAAGGCAGGGCAGAGCAGAAGTTAATGTTGCTCAACATGAATGAAGCTCCAAACAAATTAAAGAGTGAAGCTCTTGAACATAAAATAATTAAGATACGAGCAGCTGTGAAGTACTTAGTGAGGTCGGGCGTGGTCAGTCGAGTGATTTCAACTTGTGGCCGGAGCCCAGCATTACACCTCTCACCGGGTGGAAAGGGGGGGGGAGGTATAGTGCGAGCTAGACACTCACCCCACCTCAACAAGCAAACTACCATTCAACCACCACTCTACATACCTTCACACTTTCATCACTATCTATGGACTTTTCCCTCACAACTTGGTACCTAAATTCCTTGTGGAAGGGGATTCCCCTTCCAAAAAATAGGGTCTCTTCCCTCTCCCCTCCTCCCTCTTCCATCCAGCAGCATCAGTCTTCAATAAAGGTAAGTGCCACATAGTTCATTCATTTGCGCATGTAAATCTATCTTTAAGGCCCATAAATTTTTTTTTCCAAACTTCTGGGTTTCTGAAACAGATTAATTGAATTTCCATTATTTCTTATGGGGAAAATAGTTTTGGTTTTAGCTGATCCATCTGGAACGAATTAAAATCGAAAACCAAGGGATACGCGTAAATTCTAGCGGCTTCAAATTAAGCAGGAAACGGCTGGTAGGCCTACATATGAAAGAATGGGTCTGTGATCAGTGTGTGCAGTATAAAAAAAAAAATCCTGCACCACACTGCATAATGAGAAAAAAAAATCCGACAGTTTTTTTTTGTTTAAAACAGCGACTTTGCAGTCTATTTTCGTATGGTATTTATTGATGTATTCTCGTTTTATTGGTCTCATGTGATAGAATGGAAGATATATTACAGAAATAGAGATGATTTTGATTGGTTTGACAATGACAAGTACCTTGAAATTGAGCTCAAAGTAGCGAAAATGTTCGATTTTGGCCGATGTTCAAGAGTAAACAAATCACGCCATACATCCAATACACATCAACTGGCGAGTCTAATATTCTTGCACAAGTGCGCTGATATTATTTATACCATTTTTACAATGATGCAGTTGTATACATAACAGTAAATCTTCAATTTTTTGTGAGAATAAAATTTCAAAATGGAAAGCAAAAGTAATGTAACAGGGGCCTGGAGACTTGACTAATGAACAGAGATGTTATTTTAGTGCCAGGAATGTCTGCCTTGTTTATTCTGGACCCTATTTTGAAATTGGCTTTGTTTGAAATTTGTGTGAAATTGGCCAAATTGCCATTTTCTGACCACTATTTTGGGTAGTTGAAATTGGTAAATAGGTGGTTTCTTGTACTTAATCGATAGAAGAAATGGAGTTCTAGCGAAATAGCTATTTTAGTGGACGAACATTGGAATTGGCCAAAAATAGGGCTCAAAGTAGGTAAAATCGCCGATGCGTAAACATCTGCGAGACCGATAACTTCGCGAGAGCACAATTCTGTATGTTTTGATTCAAATTTCAAACTTTTGGTGTCGTTATGATCGGAAAAAGATTCTCTATCATTTCATAAGAAAAAAAGGATTTTTTTTTTTTCCAAAAAATTTTCGACCCTGAGAACGTGTTTCCGAGAAGGCCTGTCGATCCCCAAAGGGTTAATGTAGACAAATGCAAAGTTCTAAATGTTGGGCAGGACAATAACCATGCCACATATAAACTGAATAATGTAGATCTTAATACTTGTGATTGCGAGAAGGATTTAGGAGTTCTGGTTTTCAGTAATCTGAAACCAAGACAACAGTGCATAAATGTTCGCAATAAAGCTAACAGAATCCTTGGCTTCATATCAAGAAGTATAAATAATAGAAGTCCTCAGGTTATTCTTCAACTCTATATCTTTGGTTAGGCCTCATTTAGATTATGCTGCACAGTTCTGGTCACCGTATTACAGAATGGATATAAATGCACTGGAAAACGTACAGAGGAGGATGACAAAGTTGATCCCATGTATCAGAAATCTTCCCTATGAGGATAGACTGAGGGCCTTGAATCTGCACTCTTTAGGAAGGCGTAGAATTAGGGGGGATATGATTGAGGTGTATAAATGGAAAACAGGAATAAATAAAGGGGATGTAAGTAAGTGTGCTGAAAATATCCAGCCAAGACAGGACTCGCAGCAATGGTTTCAAGTGGGAAAAGTTCAGATTAAGGAAGGATATAGGAAAGCACTGGTATGGTAAGAGAGTTGTGGATGAGTGGAACAAAGTTCCGAGTACCGTCATATTGGCTGGGACATTGTGTAGTTTTAAAAATAGGTTAGATAAATACATGAGTGGGTGTGGGTGGGTGTGAGTTGGACCTGACTAGGACCTGACTAGCTTGTGCTACTAGGTCAGATGCTGTACTAATTCCTTAAGTGGAAGTGACCCGACTACCTGGAGTAGGTTAGCTCCAGGTGGTAGTGATGGACCTGTCTCGCATGGGTCAGTAGGCCTGCTGCAGTGTTCCTCTTTTCTTATGTTCTTATTAATCTTGCTCCAAAACTTTTTCTTATTTTCAACAAAATTCGTTGATAACATCTCACCCACTCTCTCATTTGCTCTTTTTACATTGCTTCACTACTCTCTTAACCTCTTTTTCTCTCCATATACTCTTCCCTCCTTGCATCACTTCTACTTTGTAAAAACCTCTCATATGTTAACTTTTTCTCTCTTACTACTCTCTCTACATCATTCCACCAATTGCTCTTCTTCCCTCCTGCACCCACTTTCCTATAACCACAAATGTCTACTGAAAACACTAACACTACATTCTTAAACCTACCCCATACATCTTCATCCCTGTTGCCTACTCTTGCTAGCCCATCTATCCTCCAGTAGTTGTTTATATCTTACCCTAACTGCCTCCTCTTTTAGTTTATAAACCTTCACCTCTCTTGTTGCTTCTGTTTTCCTTGTTTTTCATCTACCTTTTACTCTCATTGTAACTACAACTTAAAAGTGATCTGATATATCTGTGGCCCCTCTATAAACATGTACATCCTGAAGTCTACTCAACAGTCTTTTATCTACCAATATGTAGTCCAACAAACTACTGTTATTACGCCCTACATCATATCTTGTATACTTATTTATCCTCTTTTTCTTAAAATATGTATTGCCTATAACTAAACCCCTTTCTATACAAAGTTCAATTAAGGGGCTCCCATTATCATTTACACCTGGCACCCCAAACGTACCTACCACACCCTCTACATGTTTCTCCTACTTTAGCATTTAGGTCCCCTACCACAATTACCCTCTCACTTGGTTCAAAAGTTCCTATACATTCGCTTAACATCTCCCAAAATCTCTCTTCAGGTGCATACACGCTTATTATGACCCACTTTTTGCATCCGACCCTTATTTTGATCCATATAATCCTTGAATTTATACATTTATATTCCCTCTTCTCCTTCTATAACTGATCTTTCAACATTATTGCTACCCCTTCCTTAGCTCTAACTCTCTCAGATACTCCTGACTTAATCCCTTTTATTTCTCCCCACTGAAACTCTCCTACCCCCTTCAGCTTTGTTTTGCTTAGGGCCAGGACATCCAACTTTTCATAACATTAACAATCATCTCTTATTATCTGCACTACATCCACGCATCCCAGTTTCATAAAAAAAAAAAATTCTCTTTTTTAGTAAATGTATACAGGAGAAGGGGGTTACTAGCCCATTGCTCCCGGCATTTCTTTTATATTTTATTTTATATTTTATTTATTTTATTGACATTGTTTCTTTTTGTATAGTGCATCCATGTATGTCCTGATATTTATTTTTTCTTTCAGGACGATATTTCTGGAGATGATAAAAGCCCACAGTGATGTTTTCAAGGATTTTGCTTTGGGTTTTGACTCTGAAAAAAATGCCTACAGTGTGAAACTAATCCCAAAGTTTAAAAAGAAACCTGCAGAATTTAAGGTCAGTCATTTCAGTTTCTTTAAAAGAGGAATATGGATGTTCTAGGATTGGAATATCCACTTCCCAGTTCTTGCAAGATATTAAACTGCAGGAATATGAATGTTCCAGTATTGGAATGTCCACTCTTTCCATTCCTGTAAGATATTAAAAATATGTCCACACACAAATGTATCAGAGAAGTACTTTATGTAAACTCACTGTAGACACTGAGGGATATTTTAAGTTGACCCTTGACAGTTATATTAGGACTTCATAGTAAGGTGATTATTCAGCAGGTCATGAAGCAACTATGAAAAACAAAAGTTGTGAAAGTTGCCTTTCTTGAAAACATTTATGCCAATGCTGTAGTGGCAGTTTGAGTGGCTAATTTGTAGTGGCAGTTTGTAGTGGCTAATTTGACTTGAATAACATTGATTTTTTTCCATTTGTTAAATTTTGCTCCAGGGAATTGTGAAGGGGTTCACCATTTGTTGCTCTACTTGTGTTCCCACTAGTTACAGTATTGAAATGATCTGCACCACACATGCAGGATTGGATCATCAGGTAGATCTCCAGGATGACCACCTGATTCTTTACAGTGGAACCTCTGGTCATGAATAAACCAAACCGGTTCACGACCAAAAAATTTGCCAAATTTTTGCATCTGGTCACGAACACATAATCAGTTGCTGAACAAACACAGCCGTGCCAATTTTCACATTCCTCGCCATTTTTTCGTACGTGTCAATTTTCCTCCACTTCTTGTTTTTTTCTATTAAACTTAGATTATTTTTCTGTGCTTAACCCTTTGACTGTCGGAGACCCCTTTCTGAAACTGTCATTCTATGTCAGGAAATATTCGAAAAAAAAAAATTTTCTTATCAAAATGTTAAGATTATTTTTCTGATTGTTTTTATCCTAAAAACAGATTTTTGTCATCAATACTTACCGAGATATGGAGGTGTAAAGTTGGCAGAAAATAAGCCGCGTATGGCAACAGCAGCGAATGCCACTCACTCGGTAAACATTTGTTTACTTCCATTCGTAGATTTCTTGTTTTTTTCACTATTTTCTTTTTTTACGTAACTTATGTGGCCTGTGAGACCAAGGTAAGGTGCAATGTATATATATATATACAGTGGTACCTCGACTTACGTTGTTATCACCTTACGTTATATTCGATATCCGTTACTTATAACGTAAGAAATTTGAATGCGACATCCGTTGATTGATTCGTCTTACGCCTTTCGTACCGGACCTGTCCGCTTGGAGCCCAGCTGAGCGCGCACTCCAGGGAGCGTCAGTGTGCTATTGTTTACAAGCGAGGCGACCACCCACCC
>WNWK01049598.1:0-13148 GCA_009830355.1 Cherax destructor
ATACAAAGGAACTATGCATGTTCTCTGCCAATCCCTAGGTACTTTACCCTCTTCCATACATTTATTAAATAAAAACACTAACCACTCTAAAACTATATCCCCACCTGCCTTTAACATTTCTATCTTTATCCCATCAATCCCAGCTGCTTTACCCCCTTTCATTCTACTCACTGCCTCACGAACTTTCCCCACACTCACAATTGGTTCTTCCTCACTCCTATAAGATGTTATTCCTCCTTGCCCTATACACGAAATCACAGCTTCCCTATCTTCATCAACATTTAACAATTCCTCAAAATATTCCCTCCATCTTCCCGATACCTCTAACTCTCCATTTAATAACTCTCCTCTCCTATTTTTAACTGACAAATCCATTCTTTCCTTAGGCTTTCTCAACTTATTAATCTCACTCCAAAACTTTTTCTTATTTTCAACAAAATTTGTTGATAACATCTCACCCACTCTCTCATTTGCTTTCTTTTTACATTACTTCACCACTTTCTTAACCTCTCTTTTTCTCTCCATATACTCCTCCCTCCTTACATCACTTCTACTTTGTAAAAACCTCTCATATGCTAACTTTTTCTCTCTTACTACTCTCTTTACATCCTCATTCCACCAATCACTCTTCTTCCCTCCTGCACCCACTTTCCTATAACCACAAACTTCTGCTGAACACTCTAACACTATATTCTTAAACTTACCCCATACCTCTTCTACTCCACTGCCTATACCCTCACTAGCCCATCTGTCCTCCAACAGTTGTTTATATCTTACCCTAACCGCCTCCTCCTTTAGTTTATAAATCTTCACTTCTCTCTTACTTGCTGTTTCCATTTTCCTTGTATCCCATCTACCTTTTACTCTCACTGTAGCTACAACTAAAAAGTGATCTGATATATCTGTGGCCCCTCTATAAACATGTACATCCTGAAGTCTACCCAACAGTCTTTTATCTACCAATATGTAGTCCAACAAATTACTGTCATTTCGCCCTACATCATATCTTGTATACTTATTTATCCTGTTTTTCTTAAAATATGTGTTACCTATAACCAAACCCCTTTCTATACAAAGTTCAATCAAATGCTCCCCATTATCATTTACACCTGGTACCCCAAATTTACCTACCACACCCTCTCTAAACGCTTCTCCTACTTTAGCATTTAGGTCCCCTACCACGATTACTCTCTCACTTGGCTCAAAAGTTCTTACACACTCGCTTAACATCTCCCAAAATCTCTCTCTCTCTCTCCTCTCTTCTCCAGGTGCATACGCACTTATTATGACCCACTTTTCACATCCGACCCTTATTTTAATCCACATAATTCTTGAATTTATACATTTATGTTCCCTCTTCTCTCTCCATAACTGATCCTTCAACATTATTGCTACCCCTTCCTTAGCTCTAACTCTCTCAGATACTCCTGACTTAATCCCATTTATTTCTCCCCACTGAAACTCGCCTACCCCCTTCAGCTTTCTTTCGCTTAGGGCCAGGACATCCAACTTCTTTTAATTCATAACATTATCAATCATCTTTTTCTTATATATATATATATATATATATATATATATATATATATATATATATATATATATATATATATATATATATATATATATATGTCGTGCCGATTAGGTAAAACTGGTCAATTAGCAAGAACTCATCTAAAATTAAGTCCTTTCAAAATTTTCTCTTATACGTTTAAAGATATATTTTTTCATTTATGTTAATGTAAGAATTTATAATTTTGTACCAAGAGAAACTTTGAAAACCTACCTAACCTTATTACAACAAGGCAATTTAATTTAGCCTAACCCAACTAAATATATTTTAGATCGTTAACATAAATTTAATAATAAACAAACACAATGAAATATATTTTTTCGTTATGTTCAGAATGATTTTGCGAAATTATTGCATACACAAATTTTCACTTGTCTTATATGGCAAGGTGAGCGTTGCTATTTAAGCCAAAATCACAAGTTTTACCTAATCGGCACGACATATATATATATATATATATATATATATATATATATATATATATATATATATATATATATATATATATATATATATATATCGTGCCGATTAGGTAAAACTTCGATTTTGGCTTAAATAGCAACGCTCATCTTGCCATATAAGACAAGTGAAAATTTGTGTATGCAATAATTTCGCGAAAATCATTCTGAACTTAACGAAAAAAAAAATATTTCATTGTGTTTGTTTATTATTAAATTATTGTTAACGTATCTAAAATATATTTAGTTGGGTTAGGCTAAATTAAATTGCTCTTGTTGTAATAAGGTTAGGTAGGTTTTCAAAGTTTCTCTTGGTACAAAATTATAAATTTTTACGTTAACATAAGGGATCTAACCAGAACAAAATCGAACCACCATGAACCAGTCAATACAGGAGTTTACACTATACCTTGTGTTGGCTGCGACCGAATATATGTAGGTGAAACAGCAAGGAACCTCTAAACACGTCTCAATGAACACATTATGCATGTAGGAATGTTAACTTGAACAATGCCTGCATACAACACCGGAATAAGAACATTAGAAAGGAGGAACACTGCAGCAGGCCTGTTGGCCCATACTAGGCAAGTCCTTCACAATCCGTCCCACTAACAATCCATTCCACCAATCACTTCATGAAATTCAATGACAACTGACTAGTGATCAGAGAACCTAATTAATCACTTTCTCTAACACAATTAAGCAAAATAATGACAGCTTTACCATCTCTGCAGTATTAGCAAGAATCCTTCTCAAAATAATATACCCTGCCATCACATAGTCACTGCTGCTAATAGTACACAGGAACATAACAGACGAGGAACACTGAAACAGCCTTCTTAAATCCAACCGAGGGACTGATTACCTCATCTTTTGTATATAGTTCTTCTGTCTTCAAATAATGTCCTAGAATTTGTATTGATAAAGCCACTGGATGGCGAAACATCTACAATAAAGATACCCAGATGTTGCACATGTGTCTTAATTTCATCTTGTCTGTATTGTATACCATTCTTGTGCAACTTGTCAGACGCTGCAACATCATGGAATCTTGATTCTGAGGACCTGTACATAACCTTCGCGACAACTACTACTACACTTATGCAACATATGGGAATCTTTATTAAGGAAACGTTTCGCCACACAGTGGCTTCATCAGTCCAATACAAATCAGAAAGGTGTAAGGAGAGGAGGAGTTTGAGGTAATCAGTCCCTCAGCCTGGAGTCGATGTGGTCTGTAGAAAGTACAGCATAGAGCCGTAGAAGTGGCTTATATACTGTAGTCAGCTGAGGCGAAGCAGGAGGAGTCGGGATCATAGTGGTACCATCCACTAGTCGAAGAAGGTCTTCGTCCAAAGGTTGGACAAGTATTGAAGAATTTCTTGTATCAAGATCACATGATGTTGCAGTGTCTGACAGAGTGATAAATGGTTTTGGAAACCGACGAGTTGAAGATTGAGACACTTATGCAACATATGGGAATCTTTATTAAGATTCCCATATTCCCTTTCATATATGATATCTCTAATGTCTGAATTACTCAAGAGGAATAAGAGGTCCAGCCTTGCTGGTTCATCCTCTCTCTCTCTCTCTGGTAGTGTTCTTAACAAGTGTGTGTGTGTGTGTACTCACCTAATTGTGGTTGCATGAGTCGATTCATAGCTCCTGGCTTCGCCTCTTCACTGGTCGCTATTAGGTCACTCTCCCTGCTCCATGAGCTTTATTATACCTCTTCTTAAAGCTATGTATAGATCCTGCCTCCACCACCTTTCTTTCCAGACTATTCCACTTTCTGACCACTCTGTGACTGAAGAAATACTTCCTAACATGTGACTCATTTGAGTCTTCAACTTCCAGCTGTGACCCCTTGTTGGTGTGTCCCATCTCTGAAACATCCTGTCCCTGTCCACCTTGTAGATTACTCTTGGTATTTTATATGTTGTTATCATGTCCCACCTGTCCCTATTCCTTCCATCATGTCATTCACATATACCATTATACCTGCCTGGTCCTCAAGCTTTTGCACTAATTTCTTGTTTGCAACTGTGTCAAAAGCCTTCTTACAGTAAAAGAAAATGCAATCTACCCACCCCTTTCTTTCTTGTCTTACTGCTGTCAACTTGTCATAGAACTCCAGTAGGTTTGTCCCTGAATTCATGCTGGTTGTCGTTGATAAGCTTATTCCTTTCTAGGTGCTTCACCACTGTTCTCCTGATAATCTTTTCCATGGGTTTGCATATTGTGCATTTCAGTGATACTGGTCTGTAGTTTAGTGTTTCATGTCTTTTTTTTTAAATTAGGATTACATTTGCTGTCTTCCATACCTCAGGGAGCTGCCCTGTTTCGATAGATGTGTTGAAGATTGTTGTTAGTGGTACACAGAGTGCCTCGGCTCCCTCTCTCAGGACCCACGGAGAGATGTTATCCAGCCCCATTGCCTTTGAGGTATCTCATTCGCTTAGCAGCCTCCTCACCTCTTCCTCGGTTGTATGTATTGTGTCTAGCACATGGTGGTGTACCCCACCCCTAAATGTTTCAAGAGTCCTTTATGTCTTCACTGTGAATACTTCTTTAAATCTCATGTTGAACTCCTTACATACATCTCTGTCATTTCTTGTGATCTCATCTTTTTTCTTCAGCCTGATTACCTGGTTCTTGTCTGTTATTTTCCTCCTGATGTGACTGTACAACAGCTTTTGGTTGGACTTGGCTTTGGCTGCTATCATTTTCATATTGCCGTTGGGCCTCCCTACTTACTTGTGCATATTCATTTCTGGCTCTTCAACTATTCACCTTATTCTCCTGGGTCCTTTGCCTCCTATACTTGTTCCATTCTCTAGCAAATTTAGTTTTGGCCTCTCTACACCTCTGGGTGAACCAAGGGCTTGTTCTGGCCTTCTCATTATTTCTGTTGCCTTTGGGTACAAACCTCTCCTCTGCTGCCTTGCATATTGCTGTCAAACATTCCATCATCTCATTGACTGATTTCCCTGCCAGTTCTCTGTCCCACTGAACCTCGTGCAGGAAGTTCCTCGAGCCTGAGTAATCCCCTCTCTTGAAGTTTGGCTCCGCTCTGCCGCTCCTACTTCCCTCTCCACTAGTAACTCTACTATGTATTCGAAGCTCAAAACCACATAATCACTAGCTCCGAGGGGCCTCTCATATGTAATGTCCTCAATATCTGCACTACGTAAGGTGAATACTAGGTCCAGTCTTGCTATTTCGTCTTCTCTCTCTCTCTCTCTCTCTGGTAGTGTCCCTAACGTGTTGATGCATGAGATTTTCCGGTACCACCTCCAACATCTTTGCCCTCCACGTTTCTGGGCCTCCATATGGCTCCAGGTTTTCCCAGTCGATTTCTTTGTGGTTGAAGTCACCCACAACCAGTAGCATTGCTCTGCCCATATGGGCCCTTCTGGCCACTTCAGCCAGTGTGTCAACTATTGCTCTGTTACTCTCATCATATTCTTGTCTTGGCTTCCTGCTGTTCTGTGATGGGTTATACATCACTGCAATTACTACCTTGGGACCTCCAGACTGAAGTGTTCCTATTATGTAGTCTCTTTCTTCTCCTCTCTCCAGCACCTCAAAATCCCATTGTTTTTTGATGAGCAGTGCTACTCCTCCACCCCCTTCGCCTTTCCTCAGGATTTTATATCCAGTTGGAAAGATGGCATCTGTTATTACTTTTGTGAGCTTAGTTTCTGTGAGAACTATGATGTCCTGTGATGCCTATTTGATTCTTTCATGCCACTCCTCCCACTTATTCATTATTCCATCAGTGTTGGTGTACCATACTTTTAGTTTCCTCTCCAACACTGTATTTTGGGGAAGTGAGGGACCTGGCAGGGTGCTTTGGGATTCAATTGCATAGTGTGGGGTGGGGATTGTGAATGTGGATTGTATTGGGATAGTGTGTTTGGCTGTGGGGTTCTTAGGGTGGTTCTGTGTGAGTTTGTGCTTGTTGCTCTGCAAGGCTCTGGTTGTCTTCTGCTGACTCTACCCTTATCTCTCTTTCTAGCTCCTTTCGTTTCTGTGTTCTGTCCCTCAGCTGCTGTCATTCTGTTCTCGTTCTGTCACGGTCTAGGAACACCCTGTTGTATGTTGGCGATTCTTTCAGCAGTGGTTTCTCTTGCAGGATCCTGTTCCGTACCGTTTCTGTGGGAAATTATGGGATGAGGTTCACAGGCTCATTCCTGAAATATTTCATCCACATAATTTACGGGGGGCACACATAAGCAATAATTGATTAAACCTACCAATGTTAGTTGTACCTCAGAGCTAAGTGGGATTTTAGACACTAGACTGTACCATGCCTCTCCTCCGAGACCCACACACTCTATTCCCACCCACAAGTAAAGCCGGGCCTATAAAATATTAGATATGTAAAAAATAATGCCAGTAATGCTGGTAAATTCTAAAATAGTGGACTATATAAGTTGATTCTTGAACTGAATTTATATAAGAGTTGTTGGGTTCCCAACATTGATAGATATTAAGTATGGTGCCTAGAGACTGGGAAAAAATTCTCATCAGTTTAATAATATTATCACTTTAATTACAAATAACAAATTGTAAACATTAACTTACCACAATTAAAGTGGCCACATCCTAATGCATCCCTATCAGAATATATGCATTGGCCAAGGCAATATATACTGCTAATTAAGGGTAAGCATACAGTATATGCGATGTGGGCTGCTCAGAAGATTTGGTGTCCTCTCATTGGACGGGGCTGTCTTGGAAGACAGTGCTCCTGAGAGTGCTAGTGTTGTCCTGGAGGACAGTGAACCAAAAGGAGATATTGAC
This sequence comes from Cherax destructor, assembly GCA_009830355.1. Lineage (NCBI taxonomy): Eukaryota > Metazoa > Arthropoda > Malacostraca > Decapoda > Parastacidae > Cherax > Cherax destructor. Next base: position 6,838 of record WNWK01049598.1, read on the forward strand.
CCTGGTGATGAAACAAGCAAAGGCAACGCTATTCAATTTACAGAGGTACAAAATAGCGATACTGCTGGAGATGGAACAAAAGGGGATGATGCCTCAGGGAATAGTGTTGACACACTACCAGCAAAACCTGGTGGATGCACTGATGTCCATACAGGGGCGGTAGGTAGAGGGGAAACAGAAAAAAATGCACCACCAGCGAAAGGAGCTGCAATAAATCCTAGCAAACAGAACTCCAACCTATGCAAATTCTATGCTTTGGGTATCTGCAGGCACGGTATATCTGGTAAATCTGGTAAAACAGGTGAAACATGCACCTTTGATCATCCCAAAAAATGCCGCACCCACATGACAACAAGAGAGTGCAACTCCCCTTCCTGGAACTTATTTCACACCGAAATGTGTCACTCGTCACTCCATGAAATAAAATGCTACAACGCATACTGCCAGGTACATCATCTAAAGGGGACAAGAAGACACAGACCAGCCAGACTATGGGAAACAAAAGAGAGGAGCCATAACCTCTTCAGGGAAAGAGATTTTTTAGGGCCAAGAGGGCCCTAAAAATCTTACACCAACTGAAAACACTTCTGGAGTAGAGGCACAGTCATTGGCCTCCACTTCAGAACAACAGATATTAGAGCCAGCAAATAACCTCCCCTCCCTTCCCTATATTCCACCAATATAACATTTGTCTTTGCAATCATACAGGGTCTAAAGCCGTCAACAAATAACAAAATCCCTTACATCAAGGGACTGCTCAAGGAGCCAAATGCAATGTTTGCATCATTCACAGAGACCCACACAAAGGATCATTTTGACAACGAAATATGGATCCTGAGATATAACCTATTCAGATGCGACAGGCTAAACAGGCAACAAGGGGGAAGGGGTTGGCCTGTACATCACAGAGTCGCTCATTTGCTCAGAACTACTAAACACCTCAAATGATGTAGTTGAAGCTTTAGCAGTAAAGATTGAAAACCAAAACCTTGTCATTGTGGTTGTATACAAGCCTCCAGATGCAACTTCCCAGCATTTCCGGGAGCAGCTCTTGAAAATTGACCACTGTCTGGAAAATCTCCCAACTCCTGCCCCAAACATCTTGCTACTAGGAGATTTCAACTTGAGACACCTAAAATGGAGGAGTGTAGCAAATAATATTTTAGCACAGATCACCCCAGGAGGCAGCTCAGATGAAATTCACACACACACATGAGCTATTAAATCTCTGCACCCAAATTCCCCTTAAACCAGCAAATATTAGAGCCTACAAGACTAGAAAATATGCTGGACCTCATCTTCACTAACAACGATCTGATACATAATATAACCGTATCAAAGACAATACACTCAAATCACAACATAATAGAGGTTCAGACATGTATGCACAGGGCTCCTGACCAGCAAAATGTGATCAGTCATGAGGGTGTCTTCACAAAATTCTATTTCAATAACAAAAACATACAATGGGAACAAGTCAACCATGTCCTAGGAAAAAACTAAATTCTGTGGTTCTTGAGGTCTGCTCAAGGCACATTCCATTAAGAAAAAGAAAGAGAAGATGTAAACTAGAAAGAGAGAGACGCTCCCTATACAGACGAATAATAATAATATAATCAAGGGGGAAGCACTAAACCCATAGGATTATACAGTGTCTGTGGGGGTGTGTGGAAGGCATTCAGGTTTAATTCAGGGAACTTGAGCACATATGCAATTCCCTAGATCAAGAACCCCTCACCAGCATCAAGGAACCTTCCTTGAGGGGTATACAGACGAAGGCGAAGAGTCACAGAGCTGCTGAGAGGGGCAAATATATCTGAAATACGAAGGGACGCACTGGTCAATGAAATTGCAAATATAGAACTTAAGCTGAAGGAATCTTACAGGAGACAAAAAAATCGCAGGAAGAAATAAAAGCCATAAAGGAAATTGAAAAACAAAAACAAAATACTTCTTCTCTTATTCCAAATCTAAGGGAAAAACAACTTCCAGTATTGAGCCCCTGCTTAGGCGAGTTGGGACATACACAGATGACAGCCAAGAAATGAGTGAGATACTAAAGTCTCAATATGACTCAGTGTTCAGCGAGCCGCTGCCCAGACTAAGGATCGACAATCCAAATGAATTCTTTATGAGCGAGACCCAAAATTTCGTCATCTCAAAAATCTTGGATATTATCCTAACACCACAAGATATTGAAAAGGCAATAAATGACATGCCCATGCACTCTGCCCCAGTCCCAGACTCATGGAACTCTGTGTTCATCAAGAACTGCAAAAAGCCGCTGTCAAGTGCCTTCAGCATTCTATGGAGAGGGAGCATGGACACAGGGGTCATCCCACACTCACTAAAAACAACAGACATAGCTCCACTCTACAAAGATGGCAGTAAAGCAATTGCAAAGAACTACAGACCGATAGCATTAACATCCCATATCATAAAAATCTTTGAAAGGGTTCTAAGAAGCAAGACTGCCAACCACCTATATACACATCAGTTACACAACCCAGGGCAACACGGGTTTAGAGCAAGTCGCTCCTGCCTGTCCCAGCTACTGGACCACTATGACAAGGTCCTGGATGATGTTGAGGATAAACAAAATACAGTTGTAGTATACACAGACTTTGCAAAAGCTTTTGACAAGTGTGACCATGGTGTAATAGCGCACAAAATGCGTAATAAAGGAATAACAGGAAAAGTTGGTAGATGGATCTATAACTTCCTGACAAATAGAACACAAAGAGTAATAGTAAACAGAGTACAGTATGAGGCAGCTACTGTGAAAAGCTCTGTTCCACAAGGCACAGTACTCGCTCCCATTCTATTCCTCATCCTCATATCTGACTTAGACAGAGATGTAAGCCACAGTTCCGTGTCTTCCTTTGTGGATGACACCCGGATTGTCATGCCAGTGACCTCCATCAAAGACACCGCAAGACTCCAAGCGGACATAAACCAAATTTTCAAATGGGCCACTCAAAACAATATGAAGTTCAATGAAGAGAAATTTCAACTACTCACATATGGAAAATTTGAGGAAATTAAAACTGTATCAGGGTATACGACAAATTCTAACCATACAATAGAGCGAAAAAGTAATGTGAAGGACCTGGGAGTGATAATGTTAGAGGATCTCGCCTTCAAAGACCACAACAATGTATCTACTGCATCTACTAGGAAAATGATAGGATGGATAATGAGAACCTTCAAAACTAGGGATGCAAAGCCCATGATGATTCTCTTCAAATAGCTTGTTCTCTCTAGGCTCGAATACTGCTGTACACTAACAGCCCCCTTCAAGGCAGGCGAAATATGCTGACCTGGAGAGTGTACAAAGAACTTTCACGGCACATAAATTACTGGGAATGGTTGAAGTCCCTTGATCTGTATTAACTGGAGCGCAGGCGAGAGAGATACATGATAATATACACTTGGAAAGTCCTAGAGGGATTAGTACCAAACTTACACACGAAAATCACTCCCTATGAAAGCAAAAGACTCGGCAGGAGATGGAACATTTCCCCAGTGAAAAGCAGGGGTGCCACGAGTACACTGAGAGACAACACAGTAAGTGTCCGGGGCCCAAGACTGTTCAACTGCCTCCCAGCATACATAAGGGGGATTACCAATAGAACCCTGGCTGTCTTCAAGAAGGCACCCAATGGAAATAAGTCACTCTGTCTGACTTTTTGGGTTATCCTAGGTTCTCTACACATATGCTGCTATGTATGATAATCTATGTAAATGTATTTGTGTATACCTGAATAAACTTACTTATTTACTGGAAAGGCACCTAAAGTCAATACCTGACCAACCGGGCTGTGGTTCCTACGTCAGTTTGCGTGCGGCCAGCAGTAACAGCCTGGTTGATCAGACCCTGATCCACCATGAGGCCTGGTCTCAGACCGAGCCGAGGGCGTTGACCCCGAAACCCTCTCCAGGTAAACTCCAGGTATAATAGTGGTTTTCCCAGAATATTTAACCAAATTATGCCGTGGGGAACATTCCATTCCAGTTTAATTATAGGTTGAGGAGGATCCACCCAAATTTGGCCTCGATGACGCCGGATTAATCACACATTGTGTACAACCAATACTACATCATCATATTGTCAGCATCTCCCCTGTATTCCAACGTGTGCTGGACACCCTTCCCCCTCACTCCAAGTTTCTCGAAGGTCAAATCCAACACTAATTTTAACACAATTATTATATTATTTAAATTTACACATCATAAATTTAGGAAAAATCATAAAATTTTTCCACAGGTGTATCATCTCTGACTTCACTGACATATACACTGAACACATTCCTGATCCAACTTTGTTGATGAAACTTATTGGGTTGACCTTTAAAAACTTTGCCTCTCAGTAAGTGTTCTTACTGATGAATGTTTCAGCAGTGTCCTCACTTCCAAGAAGACAGCCGTTTTTCTTTTAATTTTGTCATTTTCTTTCTCTAAAATGCAAGTTATTTTTTTTAATGAAGCCTTTTTTTTCACCGGTCCCGCACGTCTGAATTTAGTTCATTCATGCCGGAAGTGCAGCAATTTTTTCAAATGGATGGTTCGACGGTTCCAAAGGCATTTACTGAAACATGGCCTGGTAGCTAAAGCTCTCGCTTCACGCTGCGAGGGTCTGGGTTCAATTCTCAGCGAGGGTAGAAACATTGGGCGTCATTCTTTACACCGGTTGTCTATGTTCACCCATCAGTGAAATGGGTACCTGGGAGTTAGTCGACTGGTGTGGGTCGCATCCTGGGACAAAACTGTCCAAATTTGTCCGAAATGCTCTGCATAACAAGCGGCTTTCTATATAGTAGTATGTCATTGATATCAGCTAGGACTGTATACCATGTACATTTACTTGAAGTTGTTATTTATAATATATATCAATGACTTTGACGAGGGAATTACTAGTGATATGAGCAAATTCGCCGACGACACGAAGATATGTAAGATAATTGATTCAAACATAGATGTCATGGAACTACAGGAAGATTTAGACAAACTTAATTCGTGGTCAGAAAAGTGGCAGATGCAGTTCAATGTAGATAAATGCAATGTTCTGAAGCGTGGGAGTGTCCATAACCCAAGCACTTATAAGTTAAATAACGTAGAACTTAGCCATACAGATTGCGAAAAGGACTTGGGGTTATGGTAGCAGCAACCTTAAACCTAGACAGCAATGCCTAAGCGTACGTAATAAGACAAACAAATTCCTGAGATTTATATCAAGAAGTGTAAGCAACAGAAGTTCAGAGGTTATATTACAGCTTTATACATCATTAGTAAGGCCTCACCAAGATTACGCAGCTCAGTTCTGGTCTCCATATTACAGAATGGACATAAATTCGTTAGAAAACATTCAGCGTAGAATTACTAAATTAATACATAGCATTAGAAATCTTCCGTATGAAGAAATTGAAGACATGTCTTGTGTGCTCTCTGTGAATCTGAACAAGATGTCCTCTCTTGAGCTACTCTACCAGCAGCTGAAGGAAAAACTGAGGTAGCTAATCTTGAGATACAGCGACTGACTGAGGAAAACAAGAGGATTCGTAGTAATCCTCCTGTTGAGAATCCTCAAGCCAAGAAAGGAACCTGGACAGTGGCTGGAACGCATGGGACAAAGTTAAGGTTCAAGAAGACGGATGGAGAGGTAGAATCAACGAAGATCCAGGAAACTGTTGTGGAAACATCTAACCGTTTCTCTGTGTTACCCGATGAATGTGAGTAGACTACTGGGAACATACGACGAACGACACCAAGGAAGGTAAGAACATTGTTCTTGTTGGTGATAGTCAGATTAGGTACATGGATAGAGCCTTCTGCTTGAAGATAGAAGTAGGAGACAGAGGGTTTGCTTTCCTGGGGCTGGGATGGAGGATATTGTTAGCTGTCTGGACGGCATCATGAGAGGTAATGGGAGCAATCCTATTATCTGTCTCAGTGCTGGAGGCAACGATGTTGGCAGACGGAAATAAATGGTATAAAATACCGACACAATGGAAAAATAAACACATAAGCAGTATGGAAATAAATGGTATAAAATACCGACACAATGGAAAAATAAACACATAAGCAGTATAATGTGATCCTTTATTGACAACGTTTCGCCCACGCAGTGGGCTTTATCGAGTCACAGACAGATCTACAAGTCTGATTTTTTGCTGAACATTAGCTGTGGTAACTCTGCTGCGAATAATTTCGGCGGTGCGTCTGTTCATGTTACCCCGGAGTGTCGTGCCTAGTGTCCTGGATTGGAGAAAAGCTTCCTTTGTAGCGTTGTTCAGGTCATCTGCACACTCTTC
>WNWK01049599.1:0-13148 GCA_009830355.1 Cherax destructor
ACTCTCCTCTCCTATTTTTAACTGTCAAATCCATTTGTTCTCTAGGCTTCCTCAACTTATTAATCTCATTCCAGTATGGCCAGTATGACTGGATTTGGGTGAGAAGACATATGTTGTGTCATCTGCAAATAATATGGGTATGAGTAGTTGTGATGCATTAGGTAGGTCATTGATGTAAATGAGGAATAAAGTGGACCCAGTACACTTCCTTGAGGGACTCCGACTGTAATTTGTTGTTGAGTTGCTCCATTTGTGTTCACGTATTGGCTTGTTACTGAGGTATGACTATGTAGTTGAGCGAGTGCCCTCTTATACCATAGTTTGCTAGCTTTGTGAGCAGTAAATCATGATCGACTGTATCAAAAGCTTTGCGTAGATCAATGAAAATACCCAGTGGAACTTCTTTCTTTTCAAGTGCGGTGTATATTAACTCTAGCATGTGTATAATGGCATCATTTGTGCTTTTGTTGGTCCTGAATCCAAACTGACAGGGGTTGAGTATGTTGTATGAGACGGGGTACGAATAGATCTGCCTATGAATTATTATATCTCTGTCTATCTCTCACAGGTACATATAAGTACAGTTAATATACAAAGTGTAAATTACCTAGGATAACCCAAAAATTAGAGGCAAAGTGCTATACAGTGGTACCTCGAGTTACGATATTTTTCGTTCGAGAATGCTGTTCAAGTGCCATTACCAAACGAATTTACCCCTAAAAGGGAATAATGTAAAACAGACTAGTCCTTTTACACCCCCAAAAATATACTTACAAAAGCATTTAAAAAAATAAACTTATATAAAAGGGCGATTTTGGGGACCATCGTAACTCGAGGTACCACTGTACAGTGCTTGTAGATATAAGGCATAATAAGCATGACTGGCACGTTGTTATGGGGCTATAGGACCCAACATGTATTGATGTAATTAAGTAACATGAATACCTAATTATATTGAATTGATCACAATTTTGCTTAATGAGGTTTTGAGGTCTAATTTGTGTGTGATGTGGAAGTCTAACAATAAGGCACGGGTCACTAGGAAACTTTCTTTGACTGATTTTATGAAGTGTTTGGCCCCAGTGTGAAGAAATATCTCGAGGAAAATAATTTGCCACTAAGTGCCTTCTGATAATGGACAATGCTCCTTGTCATCCTCAAGACTTGGCAGACCAAATTGTGCAAGACTAAGTTCATCAAAGTCAAGTTCTTGCCCCCTAATACCACTCCCTCCTCCAGCCCATGGACCAGCAGGTCATTTCCAACTTTAAAAAACTCTACACCAAACCAATGTTTCAAAAGTGCTTTGATGTGACTGTAGACATGAATATGACCCTAAAAACTTTTAGAAAGATCATTTCCATATCCTGCATTGTGTAAACCTTATAGGTAAGGCTTGGGATGGAGTGACTACCAGGACTTTGAATTCTGCCTGGAGAAAATTGTGGCCAGACTGTGTCCAAGAGGGATTTTGAAGGTTTTGGGGATGAGCCTCAGAACCCTGAGCCTGAGCCTGTTGTGGAAGGAATTGTGGAACTGGACAAGTCCATGGGGTTGGATGTTTGTACCGAGGATGTGGAACAGTTGGTGGAGGAGGACAATGAAGAGATAACCACTGAAGATCAGCAAGACCTTCAACAGCAACAACAGACCACAGTTCAGGAAAATGGTTCAGAGGAGGAGGAGGAACAGAGATGGAGGAAGGTGCCTTCTTCAAGGATTAGGGAGATCTGTGCCAAATGGGCTGATGTGCAAGGCTTTATGGATGATTATCACCCTAACCAAGCTGTTGCAGGCTGTGTTGGCCACATGTACAATGACAATGTGGTGTCCCATTTCAGGGATGTTTTAAAGAAACGCCAGACACAGAGCTCCCTGGACAGATTTTTGCGAGAAAGTTCCAGTGACTCTCAACCTGGTCCTAGTGGCATTAAAAGAAAAAGGCCAGTAACCCCAGAAAATAACTTGGCACCTGCAGTGTTAATGGAAGGGGATTCCCCTTCCAAACACTAGCATACTAGCATAGGTGCACAATCTTGAGGAAATACGTAATTTGTCCAGCTGAAAAAATATGATAAACAGTGTCGAGTTGTGAGTTGTCAGTGAACGATTTCAACAACATAAGGCCGTATATCTTCCAGTCATCATAGAAAAAACAGCAGTGTTGTGGTGTAGAAAAAACAAAAACTGAACCCAGTAGAGTGAACCATAAGTGCATAAAAACCCAGGTGTTAAACCAGGGTGAGGTTAACCAAGGTGCCAGAAGTAAACAGGTTGCCAGAGGTAAACCAGGGTGCCAGAGGTACGGCCACCCCTCACAGTAGGTGCTGCCAGAAGCACCGGTTTTTTCCTCCAACACGCAAGTTATACTTTTGTACCATACTGATCATTATTACTCTGTTTAATCATTTTCCAGTGGTCTGTCTCGCATAACCCAAATAATCCCTACAGGATTCATTAAATAAAGTGACACTGGATCTCGTCAGATCCAAGAAATAAGGGAACCATTGACCGGATTTAAAACTAGTATCCTCGACCGGATTCAATAAGCGGACGGAGTTTTAGGGGACCTTATCAAACACCCAAACAATAACAATAACTTAAAGCTGTAAGATTGTCCAAACACTTACACATGCAAATAAAATAGATACGATACAAATAGACGGATCACCACTTCAGGGAAGCTATTAGTAGAATATACAGTAAAACAACCAACAAAATCAATCATGAAACCCTGTGTAGTATGCAACCAAACAAACAAACGTTCCACTGCATGGATTACATGCAACTTCTGTGGTAAATGGAGCCACGCCCCTTGTGTAGGCATTCAAGAATCTACTACACGAGATATTAAACAAGGGAAGTGTTTTTGGGTATGTCTAAATGAGACCGAACTGTGGAATAAAATCACATCGATATTAAAAGATGACAACACCAAATCGGACTTCATAAAAAACATGACAGCTTTCTATAACAGTTGGGAAAGTAAAAAATCTGGGCTAGATGGTGCTACCGTCCCTGGTACAGATGCTGAAATGGTAGACAGTAACTGTAAGAATGGAGAAATAAATGATGGTGACCTGAAGAGGGACAGGAGCTCTAGTGAAATAAATGATGGGGAAACAGGTGTAGACAAGGACACACAAAAAAGTGTTACAAACTAGCAATACCACGGTAGATAGTAAGCAAGGGGATGCCCAGGGAAATACTGAAGATAAATTACCAGAAACAGTTGAAGGCTCCATTGTTAGCACTAGTGTCGAAGACAGACACGAGACAGGAACACACCCACCAATGGGGAACACAGTCACAAAAAACCAGGGCAAACGGAAACCAGGCCTATGTGAATATTATGCACTTGGTATCTGTAGGCATGGAAAATCTGGGAAATCAGATGGGACATGCAATTATGAAATGTGCCACACATCAATTCAGGAAAGACAGTGCTATAACTTATATTGCCAGGCATACCACCTAAAGGGTACGAGGCGACACAGAACATCCAGACCATGGCAAAACCTTGGTAGACACAGCCACTCCGGAGAGAGAGGTTTTTTAGTGCCAGGAATGGAAAAAAAAGCTGGCAGGAAATGACAGAAATTGTACACCAACTGCAATCATTTCTGGAGTGGAATCACAGTCAACAAGGTACCTTACATTCGTGGACTGCTTACTGAGTCAAATGCTATGTTTGCGGCTTTCACAGAGACCCACATAAGAGATCACTTGGACAATGAAATATGGATCCCGGGCTACAACTTATACAGGTGTGACAGAGTGAACAGGCAAAAAGGGGGGGTTGGCCTGTATATCACAGAGTCACTTATATGTTCAGAACTACTAAATGCCTCAAATGATGTAGTTGAAGTATAAGCAATAAAGGTCGAGAATCAAAACCTGGTCATCATGGTTGTCTACAAGCCACCGGATGCAACGTCCCAACAATTCCAGGAACAGCTTCTGAAAATTGACCACTGTCTGGAAAATCTTCCAGCTCCTGCCCCCAACATCTTGCTACTGGGGGATTTCAACCTAAGGCCCCTAAAATGGAGGAACATTGCAAACAATGTGGTAGCAGAGATAACACCAGGAGGCAGCTCAGATGAAAACTCGCACACACATGAACTTTTAAATCTCTGCACCAAATTCACCTTAAACCAGCAAATAGTAGAGCCCACAAGATTAGAGAATACGCTGGACCTCATCTTCACCAACAATGATGATCTGATACGAAATGTCATCATATCAAAAACAATATACTCAGATCACAACATAATAGAGGTCCAGACATGCATGCGGGGAGCCCCAGATCAACAAAATGTGATCAGCCGTGAGGGAGCCTTCTCAAAATTCAACTTCAATAACAAAAACATAAGGTGGGACCAAGTAAACCAACTCCTAAATGATATAAACTGGGAAGATTGCCTAAGCATCACGGATCCTAACCTATGTCTAGAACAAATTAACTCTGTGGCACTTGAGGTTTGCTAAAGGCAAATTCCCTTAAGGAAAAGGAGGAGAAGATGCAAACTAGAAAGAGAGAGGTGCTTCCTGTACAGGCGAAGGCAAAGAATAATGGAGCGGTTACAGGAGGCCAATATATCTCAAATACGAAGGGAGACACTAGTCAGAGAAATAGCAAACATCGAATTAAAACTAAAGGAATCTTACAGGAATCAAGAAACGTGGGAAGAACAAAAAGCCATAAATGAAAATGAAAGAAACCCAAAGTATTTATTTTCTTATGCAAAATCAAAGTCGAGAACAACCACCAGTATTGGGCCCCTACTTAAACGGGATGGGTCCTACACAAATGACAGCAAGGAAATGAGTGAGTTACTTAAGTCCCAGTATGACTCAGTTTTTAGCGAGCCGTTAACCAGACTGAATATCAAAGACCTAAATGAATTTTTTATGAGAGTGCCACAGAACTTGACAGACGCATGCCTATCTGACATCACCCTGACGCCAAATGACTTCGAAAAGGCAATAAATGACATGCCCATGCACTCCGCTCCAGGCCCAAACTCCGTGTTCATCAAGAACGCAAGAAGCCCCTATCACATGCTTTTAACATCCTATGGAGAGGGAGCATGAACACTGGGGTCATCCTGCAGTTATTAAAAACAACAGACATAGCCCCACTCCACAAAGGGGGCAGTAAAGCAATAGCAAAGAACTACAGACCAATAGTGCTAACGTCCAATATCAAAAATCTTTGAAAGGGTTCTAAGAAGCAAGATCGCCACTCATCTTGATACCCATCAATTGCACAACCCAGGGCAGCATGGGTTTAGAGCAGGTAGCTCCTTTCTGTCCCAACTACTGGACCACTACGACAAGGTCCTGGATGCTCTAGAGGACAAACAGAATGCAGATGTTATATACACAGACTTTGCAAAAGCCTTTGACAAGTGTGACCATGGTGTAATAGCACACAAAATGCGTGATAAAGGAATAACAGGAAAAGTTGGTAGATGGATCTATAATTTCCTAACAAAGAGTAGTAGTCAACAGAGTAAAGTCTGAGGCAGCTACTGTGAAAAGCTCTGTGCCACAAGGCACAGTACTCGCTCCCATCCTGTTCATCCTCATCCTCATATCGGACATAGACAGGGATATAAGCCACAGTGCCGTGTCTTCCTTTGCAGATGACACCCGAATCTGTATGACAGTGTCCACCGTTGAAGACACTGCAAGACTCCAAGCAGACATAAACCAAATCTTTAAATGGGCTGCAGAAAACAATATGAAGTTCAATGATGAGAAATTTCAATTACTCAGATACGGAAAACGTGAAGAAATTAAAATCTCATCGAGTACAAACTAATTCCAACCACACAATAGAGCGAAAACTAATGTCAAAGACCTGAGAGTGATCATGTCAGAGGATCTCACCTTCAAGGACAATAACACCGTAGCAATTGCATCTGCTAGAAAAATGACAGGATGGATAATGAGAACCTTCAAAACCAGGGATGCCAAGCCCATGTTGACACTTTACAGATCGCTTGTTCTATCTAGGCTGGAATATTGCTGCACACTAACTGCACCTTTCAAGGCGGGTGAAATTGCTGACCTTGAAAATGTGCAGAGAACCTTCACGGCACCCATAACTGCGATAAACCACCTCAATTACTGGGAACGCTTGAAGTTCCTAAACCTGTACTCTCTAGAACGCAGGCGGGAGAGATACATTATTATATACACATGGAAAATTCTCGAGGATTAGTACCAAACTTGCACCGAACATCACTCCCTACGAAAGCAAAAGACTCGGCAGGCGATGTAACATCCCCCCAATGAAGAGGAGGGGTGCCACTAGCACGTTGAGGGACAACACAATAAGTGTCAGGGGCCCAAGATTGTTCAACTGCCTCCCAGCATACATCAGGGGGATTACCAACAAACCCCTGGCTGTCTTCTTGCAGGCACTGGACAAGTACCTAAAGTTGGTACCTGACGAGCCGGGCTGTGGTTCGTATGATGGACTGCGTGCGACCAGCAGTAACAGCCTGGTTGATCAGGCTCTGGTCCAACATGAGTCCTGGTCACAGACCGGGCCGCAGGGGCGTTGACCCCTGGAATTCTCTCCAGGTAAACTACTCCATCCTCTCCCCTCCTCCCGTCTTCCACACATCAACTCTTCAATAAATGTAAGTGACATGTTATTGTACTATTATTTCTTTATTTCTCATTGTTTTGTGTGTAATTTAATGTCTATATTGTAAAAAGATATTTTATTTTAATACTTTTGGGTGTCTGGAACGGATTAATTTTACAGTGGACCCTTGGTTTTCGCTGAAAATTCTTTCCAGACTGCTGCTCAAGTGCCATTACCGAACGAATTTACTTCCTTAAAAAATAATGTCACGTAGATTAGTCTATTTCAGACCCAAAAATACACTTGCAAAAGCACTTACGAAAATACACTTACATAAATGTTGAGTTTGTAGATGACCGAAAACCTAGGGATCACTGTATTTCCATTATTTCTTATGGGGAAAATAGATTCGGAGTTCGTGATATTCGGTGTTCATGATGCCCTCTGGAACGGATTAATCACGAAAACCGGGGGCTCACTGTATGTCACTACGTATGTCATGAGTGGTGGTGTGTTGTTGTTGTTGGGTTTATAAGGGCCAATGACATAGCCGTATAGTGGTGGTAGTCACCTGAAACACCACTAGTCCACCACTATTCACACAAACAATGTACGTAATTTATAAATAAGAAATATTTTTTTTTTTTTTAACAAGTCGGCCGTCTCCCACCGGCGGGGTGACCCAAAAAAATCTTTCATCATCATTCAACACTTTCACCACACTCATACATAATCACTGTCTTTGCAGAGGTGCTCAGATCGACAGCTGAGAATAGTCCCTCCCAGCTGTCACTATCCCAGACCCCTCCTTTAACCCTTTCAGGGTTTTGGTTGTACTAGTACGGCTTCACCCTGGGGTTATTGACGTCCTAGTACACCTAAATTCTAGCGCCCTCAAATCAAGCAGAAACAGGCTCTTAGGCCTAGATGTGATAGAATGGGTCTGTGCGGTCAGTGTGTGCAGTATAAAAAATTCCTGCACCACACAGTGCATAAAGAAAAAAAAAACTCTGACTGTGTTTTTGGTTTAAAACAGCGACTTTGCAGTCTATTTTCGTATGGTATTTATGCTTGTACAGTGGTCCTCGGTTTCGCCGAAAATTCGTTCCAGAATGCTGCTCAAGTGCCATTCCGAACGAATTTACTTCCTTAAGAAATAATGTCACGTAGGTTAGTCTATTTCAGACCCCCAAAAAACACTTGCAACAGCACTTACGAAAATACACTTACATAAATGTTCGAGTTTGGAGATGCACGAAAACCGAAGGACCACTGTATTCTCGTTTCTTAGTCTCATTTTATAGAATAGATGATATATTACAGAAATGGAGATAATTTTGACTGGTTTCACGATGACAAGTACCTTGAAACTGAGCGCAAAGTAGCGAAAATGTTCGATTTTGGCCGATGTTCAAAAGTAAACAAATCACACCATGCGTCCAATACACATCAACTGGAGATTCTAATATTCTTGCACAAGTGCGCTGATATTTTATACCATTTTTACAATGATGCAGTTGTATACATAACAGTAAATCTTCTATTTTTTGTGAGAATAAAAATTCAAAATGGAAAGCAAAAGTAATGTAAGAGGGCCTGGAGACGTGACTAATGAACAGAGAAGATGTTATTTTAGTGCCAGGAATGTCTGCCTTGTTTATTATGGACCCTATTTTGAAATTGGCATCGTTTGAAATTTGTGTGAAATTGGCCAAAAAGCCATATTCTGACCACTATTTTGGGTAGTTGAAATTGGTGAATATGCGGTTTCTTGTACTCAATCGATAGAAGAAATGGAGTTCTAGCTAAATAGCTATAATTTTAGTAGACTGAAACTTTGGAATTTGCCGAAAATAGGGCTCAAAGTGGGTGAAATCCCGATGCATAAATGTCATGGATAGACTAACTTTGCAAAAGCATAATTCCGTTAGTTTTCGATCAAATTTCATAATTTTTTGTGGCGTTATGATTGGAAAAAGATTCTCTATCATTTCATAAGAAAAATTTTTTTTTTTTTTTTTTTTTTGAAATTCGTGGGCCCTGAGAACGATTTTCAGAGAGACCCCTTGGACCCCCAAAGGGTTAAAGCGCAGACATTGTACTTCCCATTTCCAGGACTCAAGTCCAACTAAATCAATTAACTGGTTTCCTGAATCCCTTCACAAAATGTTACCTGCTCACACTCCAACAGCTCGTCAGGTCGCAAAAACCATTCGTCTCCATTCACTCCTATCTAACACGCTCCACATGCTTGCTGGAAGTCCAAGCCCATCGCCCACAAAACCTCCTTTACCCCCTCCCTCCAACCTTTTCTAGGGACGACCCTACCCCGCCTTCCTTCCCCTACAGATTTATACGCTCCAAGTCATTCTACTTTGATCCATTTCTCTCTAAATGACCAAACCACTCAACAACCCCTCTTCAGCTCTCTGACAAATACTTTTAGTAACTCCACACCTTCTCCTAATTTCCACATTCAATTTTCTGCATAATATTTACACCACATTGCCCTAGACAGGACATCTCCACTGCCTCCAGCCATCTCCTCGCTACAGCATTTGCAACCCATGCTTCACACCCATATAAGAGTGTTGGTACCACTATACTTTCGTACATTCCTTCTTTGCCTCCATGGATAACGTTTTTGTCTCCACAGATACCTCCAACGCACCACTCACCTTTTTCCTTCATCAATTCTATGATTAACCTCATCCTTCATAAACCCATCCGCTGACATGTCAACTCCCAAATATCTGAAAACATTTACTTCCCATAATCCCCTCTCCAATTGATATCCAATTTTTCTTTATTTAAATCGTTTGATACCCTCATCCCTTACTCTTATCTATGTTCACTTTCAACTTTCTACCTTTACACACCCTCCCAAACTCGTCCATAACCTTTGCAACTTTTCTTTAGAATCTCCCATAAGCACAGTATCACCAAAACGTAACTGTGTCAACTCCCATTTGCATTTAATTCCCCTAATTTAATCCCACCCTCTCCCCAACACCCTACATTTACTTCCTTTACAACCCCATCTATAAAATATTAAGCAACCATGGGAATTACACATCCCTGTCTAAGACCTACTTTTACTGGGAAGTAATCTCCCTCTCTCCTACACACCCAACCTAGCCTACTATCCTCATAAAAACTCTTTACAGCCTTCAGTAACTTACTACCTATTCCATAACTTGCAACATTTGCCACATTGCTCCCCTATCCACTCTATCATATGTTTTCTAAATCCATATATGCAATGCTTCTCTATCTTTATCTAAATATTGTTCACATACAGTGGTACCTCGAGTTACTATGGTCCCAAAATCGCCCTTTTATGTAAGTTTATTTTTTAAATGCTTTTGTAAGTATATTTTTTAAAAGGACAGTCTATTTTACATTATTCCTTATGGGGATAAATTCGCGGTAACATGAACAGCATTCTCGAACAAAAAATATGTAACCGGTACCACTGTATATGCTTCACTGTCACTTGATCTACACATCCCCTACCCACTCTAAAGCCTCCTTGCTCATCTGAATCCTACTTGTCTTACCTCTAATTCTTTCAAAATAACCTGCCATACACTTTACCTGGTATACTCAGTAAACTTCTTCCCTGTAATTCTTACAATCTCTTTTTATCCCCTTTTATATAAAGGAACTATACATGCTCTCTGCCAATCCCTAGGTACCTTTCCCTCTTTCATACATTTATTAAACAAAAATACCAACCACTCCAACACTATACCCCCCCTGCTTTTAACATTTCTGTCATGATCCCATCAGTTCAGCTGCTTTACCCACTTTCATTCTACGTAATGCCTCACGCACCCCCACCTCACATCCTGCTCTTCTTCACTCCTAAACGATGTTGTACCTCCCTGACCAGTACATGAAATTACCGCCCCCCTTTTCGACTTTAAAAAAGTTCCTCAAAATATTCAACATCTACCCTACTCTGTTTTAACTGACAAATCCATTCGTTTCCTAGGCTTTCTTACCTTGTTTATTCAATCCAAAAATATTTCTTGTTTTCAGCAAAATTTCTTGACATAGCCTCTCCCATTTTTCATCTGCTCTTCTTTTGCACTCTCTCACCACTCTCTTCACCTTTCTTTTACTCTCCATATCTCTGCTCTGCTATTAACTCTTCTGTTTTGTAAAAATCTCTCTAAGCTACCTTTTTCTCTTTTATCACACCCTTTACTTCTTCATTCCACCACTCACTCCTCTTTCCTCCTGCACCCACCCCTCCTATAGCCAAAAACTTCTGCCCCACATTCAAATACTGCATTTTTAAAACTATCCCAACTCTCTTCAACCCCCACTACTCATACTTTGCACTAGCCCACCTTTCTGCCAATAGTTGCTTATATCTTACCCTAACTTCCTCCTCCCTTAGTTTATACACTTTTACCTCTCTCTTACTTGCTGTTGCCATTTTCCTTTTGTCCCATCTACCTTTTACTCTAACTGTAGCTACAACTAAATAATGATCCGATATATCTGTTGCGCCTCTATAAACATGTACATCCTGAAGCATACCCATCAACCTTTTATCCAACAATACATAATCTAACAAACTACTTTCCTTACGTGCTATATCATACCTTGTATATTTATTTATCCTCTTTTTCATAAAATATGTATTACTTATTACCAAACCTCTTTCTACACTAGCTCAATTAATGGTTCCCCATTTACATTTACCCTGGCACCCCAAATTTACCTACTACTCCCTCCATAACATTTTTACCCATTTTAGCATTAAGAACCCCAACCAAAATTACCCCTCACTTGGTTCAAAACTCCCCACGCACTCACTCAACATTTCCCAAAACTCTCTCTCTCCTCTACACTTCTCTCTTCTCCCGGTGCATAAACACTTACTATAACCCACTCTTCGCATCCAACCTTTATTTTACTCCACATAATCCTTGGAATTTATACATTTATATTCCCTCTTTACCTGCCATAACTGATTATTCAACATTATTGCCACTCCTTCTTTAGCTCTAACTCATTTGAAACCCCTGACCTAATCCCATTTATTTCTCCCCACTGAAACTCTCCTACCCCCTTCAGCTTTGTCTCACTTAAAGCCAAGACATCCAGCTTCTTTTCATTCATAACATCTACAATCATCTCTTTCTTATCATTGCAAACATCCCGTACATTCAAACATCCCACTTTGGGTTTTCTTCTTTTTCTTTTTAGTAAATCTATACAGGAAAAGGGGGGTTTCTGCCCATTGTTCCCGGCATTTTGTTGACTTTTATAAACATGGCTTACGGAGAAAGATTCTTATTCCACTTCCCCATAGATATGAAAGGAAAAGCAATAAGAACAAGAACTAAAAATAAAAGCAAAGAAAACTGGATGATTGATATAAACGTGTACATGCATGTGAGGTGCCTAATGTAAGTAGCAAGACGTCCTGAAATCTTGCATGTTTATGAGACAGAAAAAAGACACCCGCAATCCTACCATCTTAAAACAGATACAGGCTTTCTTTTACACTCACCAGGCGGTAGTCCTCCCTGGGTGGTTGCTGACCACCAACCCTACACAAAAAAATATTTACACTTTATAAAAAAAATATTTACACTTACCTTGGAGGATGCTGGCATTGGTTTAGGGTGGTGGAAGATAGGCAGGGCGGCAGGTTAAGTTTCATGTTGCCATTTTTCTATTGTTAATCATTACCTTACTTGCTACCTGTTAATGCTCACTTTATCGCTGGCGGACTATATCCTATGACTCCATGCTTTTGTATCACACATGTAAATCACTGGGGAAAGGGACATTCTCCCCCCCTCTCTTTCTCCCCCCGCTTTGGTACTTTGCAAAGTTCTTTTTTGAATTCTATGATGTTTCTCACCTTCTTTACCAAAGGGCCAGACAGAAGCTTTTTTTGAGCCCGTGGCAACATTTAGTAGTTCTTTTTTCTTTCAACCGTCGGCCCTTTCCCCCCGAAGTGGGGGGCCCAAAAAAAAGAAAATTTCCCATTTCATTTATTATATACAGGAGAAGGGGGTTTCTGCCCTTTCTCCCCGCATGTTAGTTGCCTCTTTTCGAACCAGGCTTACGGAGGAAAATTTGTTCCACTTCCCCCGGGAAAAGGGGAAAAAAGAACAAAAACTAGTAAGAAAATAAAAAAAACCCAGAGGGGGGTATATATTGCTTGTACAGAATTTAATGTGATCTAAGTGTAAGTAGAAGTAACAAGACATGCCTGAAATTTTATGTTTATGAGAAGAAAAAAAGACACCAGCAATCCACCATCATGTAAAACAATTCAGGCTTCCGTTTTTCACTCATTTGGCAAGCGGTAGTACCTCCCTGGGTGGTTGCTGTCTACCAACCTACTACCTAGTTATTTAGTAGTTGCAAGACAAAAAAAAATGGAATATTATAAAATCGAAAGCGTGGGGTGATGGTCACACGCCAAAAAAAATGCCCACTGACTCTGAATGGTGTGGGGCGCCTTTTTGTTGCGGGAATGGGGGCCCCTCTTTGGAAGCGTTTCCCTACCACT
>WNWK01049600.1:0-13148 GCA_009830355.1 Cherax destructor
GGAAGAAGGGTGGGAACCCTGTCATATGTGGTATTTTGCCAAGGAGAGGAGTTGGAAATGAATGGCTGTCCAGGGCAATTGGTGTCAATTGCTGGCTGGACAAATACTGTAAGGAAAATTCAGTAACATTCATTGACAACTGGGACCTCTTCTATGGCAGAAATGACATGTATGCCAGGGATGGGGTTCACTTATCCAGGTCTGGGGTGGGGGCACTGGCAACTGCAGTGGAGGGAGCTGTTAGGGCTTTAAACTAGAAATAGTTAGTGGTATGGGTTTTGGGGGAAAACAGAAAGTCCCAGTGTAGTAATATTATAAGTTGTAGGAGAACTAGTAATAGGCAGAATAAGGTGGATAGTGGAAAGCTAGTGACACTAGATGACAAGGACAGTAATAGGTATAGTGGAAAAAAAAGAGACGAGAAGCAGGAAGAGTAAAAGAGAAAGGAGGGTCTCTAAATATATATTACACCAATAGTCGTAGTGCTAGGAATAAGATGGACGAGTTGAGATTAGTTGCAAGTACGGGTAATATTGATGTTTTTGCAATAACTGAGACATGGTTTAATATGAAAAATCGGGACTTGCCTGCCGAATGTCACATTCAGGGTTTTAAATTGTTCCAAGTAGACAGAAGTATCGGGAAAGGGGTGGGGTGGCACTCTATGTCCGTGATCATTTAAATTGTTGCATAAAAACGGGTATAAAGTCTGAATTAACACATACAGAGTCTGTCTGGATAGAATTTTCAGAGGGTGTGAAAAATTGATTTTAGGCGTGATTTACCGTCCTCCAAACTTAGATAGGGAACAAGGGAGACTACTTTGGGAGGAAATTGTTAAGGCCACAAGACACGATAACGTAGTAATTCTAGGGGACTTTAACTTTAGTCAGATTGATTGGAATTTCATGACAGGGAATTTAGAATCTAACGACTTTTTAGAAGTAGTTCAGGATTGCTTTTTGAAGCAGTTTGTAACAGAACCTACAAGGGAAATAACCTACTTGACTTGGTTCTGGCAAGCAAGGAAACCCTTGTTAATAATTTAGAAATTACAGAGGAACTCGGCTCAAGCGACCACAAGTCAATTACCTTTAGCATTGAATGGATGTATGATAGTAGGGATAATTCAGTAATGGTCCCAGATTTTCGCTTAGCAGATTATAATGGACTTAGAGAACACTTATCAACTGTGGACTGGGGTGAAGAAGAGAGGTATCAATATGACAGTTTTCTTAACACTATACAGGCTGCCCAAAGAACATTTATCCCGTATAAAGAAATTAGATCAAGTAGAAATGACCCAAAATGGATGAATAATAGGCTCAAATATCTTTTAGGGCAGAAGAAAGGAATTTATAGGCGCATAAAAAGAGGTGAGGGTCATCTTATAAATCAGTATACTGACATTAAGAGGGACGTTAAAAGGGAATAAGAAAAGCTAAACGGGACTATGAAATTAAAGTTGCTAGGGATTCAAAAACTAACCCAAAAGTTTTTCCAGGTTTATAGAACAAAAGTTAGGGATAAGATAGGTCCCCTTAAAAATAACTTTGGGCATCTTACTGACAAGGAGAATGATATGTGCTCTATTTTTAATAATTATTTTCTCTCGGTTTTCACACAGGAAGACATTAATAATATCCCAGTAATTAATTTTTACAGAGGCCCAGAAGAAGATAAATTATGTAATATCACAGTCACTAGCAAAATGATTATGAAACAGCTGGACCGACTGAAACAAAATAAATCGCCGGGTCCTGATGAGCTTTTTGCAAGGGTTCTAACATTTTTAATTTATCTCTTCAAACAGGTGTAGTGTCTGATATGTGGAAGATGGCTAATGTAATTCCTATTTTTAAAGCAGGGGACAAGTCACTACCGTCAAACTACCGCCCAATAAGCCTGACCTCAATTGTAGGCAAATTACTAGAGTCAATTATAGCTGATATTATTAGAAGCCATCTAGATAACCATAATTTGATTAATGATACCCAGCATGGATTCACCAGGGGCCGTTCCTGCCTAACTAATTTATTAACTTTTTTCAGTAAGGCTTTTGAGGCAGTTGATCATGATAAAGAATTCGATATTGTTTATTTGGATTTTAGTAAGGCTTTTGATAGAGTACCACATCAGAGACTGTTAAAGAAAGTGGCTGCTCATGGCATTGGAGGAAAAGTGTTTTCATGGATCGAGTCATGGCTCACCAATAGGAAGCAGAGGGTGTGCATTAATGGGGTTAAATCTGAGTGGGGATCTGTAACAAGTGGCGTTCCCAGGGATCGGTTTTGGGCCCGTTGTTGTTTATAATATATATAAATGACCTTGACGAGGAATTTCTAGTGATATGAGCAAATTCGCTGATGACACGAAGATAGGTAGGATAATCGATTCAGACGTAGATGTCAGTGAACTACAGGAGGATTTAGACAAACTCAATTCCTGGTCAGAAAAATGGCAGATGCAGTTCAATGTAGATAAATGCATAGTTCTAAAGCTCGGTAATGTTCATAACCCAAGCACTTATAAGTTAAATAACGTAGAACTTAGCCATACAGATTGCGAGAAGGACTTGGGGGTGATGGTAAGCAGCAACCTTAAACCAAGGCAGCAATGCCTAAGCGTACGTAATAAGGCAAATAGATTACTGGGATTTATATCAAGAAGTGTTAGCAACAGAAGTCCAGAGGTTATATTACAGCTTTATACATCATTAGTAAGGCCTCACCTAGATTACGCAGCTCAGTTCTGGTCTCCATATTACAGAATGGACATAAATTCGTTAGAAAACATTCAGCGTAGAATGACTAAATTAATACATAGCATTAGAAATCTTCCTTACGAAGAAAGATTGAAGACCCTTAAATTACATTCACTTGTAAGACGTAGAATGAGGGAGACATGATCGAGGTATACAAGTGGAAAATGGTATTAACAAAGGGGATATAAATAAGGTCTTGAGGTATCTCTCCAAGAGAACCCGCAATAATGGATTCAAGTTAGATAAGTTTAGATTTAGAAAGGATATAGGAAAGTATTGGTTTGGAAATAGGGTAGTTGATGAGTGGAACAGTCTGCCTAGTAGGGTTATTGAAAGGACCTTGGGTAGTTTTAAATTTAGGTTGGATAAATTCATGAGTGAAAGGGGTTGGATTTGAGTGGGAATTGCACATGAGTAAATAAAATTATCAAACTTATTTCTTGGGTAGCATTGAAAATTAGGTTGAACAAATATTCTGTTAGTGGGATGGAATGTGAAGGACCTGCCTAGTATGGGCCAACAGGCCTGCTGCAGTGTTCCTCCTTTCTTATGTTCTTATGTTCTTATGCATAATCAAAGGAGAATTAATTATGGATCAGACAAGTAAGAACGAAAGTAAGGATTTAAATTGATAAATTTAGATTTAGAAAAGGATATAGGAAAGTATTGGTTTTTGGGAAAAAGGTAGTTGATGAGTGGAACAGTCTGCCTAGTAGGTTATTTAGAGCTAGGACCTTGGGTAGGGTTTAAATTTAGGTTGGATAAATTCATGAGTGGAGGGGTTGGATTTGAGTGGGATGCCCTGAGTAAGTAAAATTTCAAAGCTTTGTTTTGGGTAGCATTGAAAATTGGTTGAGCAAATATTCTGTTCTAGTGATGGATGTGAAGGACCTGCCTAGAATGGGTCCAACAGGCCTGCTGCAGTTTCCTCCTTTCTTATGTTCTTAGTATACAGTGGGGGGGGGGGGGGGGGGATATAGGAAAGTATTGGTTTGGAAATAGGGTAGTTGATGAGTGGAACAGTCTGCCTAGTAGGGTTATTGAAGCTAGGACCTTGGGTAGTTTCAAATTTAGGTTGGATAAATTCATGAGTGAGAGGGGTTGGATTTGAGTGGGACTCGCCATGAGTGGGTAGAATTGTCAAAGCTTATTTCTTGGGTAGCATTGAAAATTGGGTTGAGCAAATATTCTGTTAGTGGGATGGATTGTGAAGGACCTGCCTAGTATGGGCCAACAGGCCTGCTGCAGTGTTCCTCCTTTCTTATGTTCTTATTACTACTACCACTAGTTTTACACCTCACTTTAAGCATATATATACCCACCGTGTCCATGTATTGTTTGTAACAGCTTGGAGCTTGAAACGGTGCTACAATAAAATGTCACATAGCTACTCTTTCCCAGACTCATCTAACATAGCAAGGTACAATGAACAGTCCTCCACACTATTTTCTTCACAGTGCCGGGGTTGGGGCATACCCCATCCCTTGTCCTCTCTAGTTAACGACACCAAACCTTATTGAAGGAAAAAACAGCTTACGGTTCCGGGAATATGGGTGAGACTACCAGCAACTCAGCACTCGCTGAAATTCATCCTTATCAACACCCAATATGGTAGATGGATCATGCGACACGATACAGATCCCAGCTGCTTTATGACTCAAGACAATGTAAATGTACAACTCCTTTTTCCTAACTATGAAGCCGACTCTTTCTCAGCCTCACCTAACATAGCAGTAGGTACAATGAAAGGTCCCCAAGCTATTTCCTTCACAGTGCCGTGGTTGGAGACATGCCTGATCAACACCATACCTTACTGAACGAAAAGGCAGCTTACGATTCTGGGAATATTGGTGAGACACCAGCAACTCAACACTCGCTGAAATTCATCAATATCAACACCCAATCATGGTAGATGGATCGTTCAACACAATACAGACCCCAGCTGATTTTAAGACTCAAGACAATGTAAATGTACAACTCCTTTTGCTAGCTATGGAGCCGACTGTAAAGATAGTGCAGCTGTTATGAAAAAACAACATTTTTGTCAATTTCCTGGTTACTCCAAACTCTATGCAGGAAGTCGCACCTAAAGAATAATCTGAAACATCACAATGAAAACGCACAGATGCTATCAAGACACAAGGCACTGAAAATGTTCAATGCCCATCTCCTAATAATCAAGCAGTTTCTAAGGACTGTGAAACTGTGAAGAAAAAAAATATCATGTCACTTTCCCGAGCTGTACCAAGTTTCACAAGGATGTCACCCCTAAGAGATCACCTGCAGTGGCACCTGAGAACGCAGATAACGTGTGTCAATGGCATCCCTGCAACAAAGCATTCACGTGCAAGCAGAACCTCAAGCGTCATTGGCGAATCACACAGGAAAAACCTACCTGTGCGAGAAGTGTGGAAAAAGTTTTATGCGAAATGACCTTCTCAAGGTTCATAATGAGAGGCATGAGAGAAAACGATTGCAGCCACCATTCGTGTGTCCTTTTGACCTTTGCAAAAGGTATTCACCGTGAATGAATCACTCACTCGACACTTACGATCACACAGTGGTATTAGACCTTACCAGTGCGTAATGTGTGAAAAAAATTTATGTTCCCGAACATCTAAACAAACATATGAAGACTCACAGGATCCGAAAAAGCCGCAGCCTCAACATCTCTTGACAGCCGCAGCTTTCCAGCGCCACGAGATTTAAAAATGCGTAAGGAAAAAAGGGAAAAAGGGGTGAGAGACCTTAGTGGAACCTCTGTACATACGTGGCATCAAACACCCTTCACCCATACATGATGGGAGTATGTTGTAAATTCAGTCTCAAATTCATAGGGTTATTTCAGATATGAAATTTTTGTGTATAATGTACATATGCGAATGGTAATCCTACAGTATATTTTGTGTATATGTAAATAATAAAATAATATATTATATAAAATGAATATTTTTTTAATTAATCCGCAACTAATATCCCGTGAATGAAATATCAAGAACATGAAGCCACTGGATGGCGAAACGTGTCCATAATTAAGAACATAAGAATGGAGGAACACTGCAGAATGCATACTAGCACATACGAGGCAGGTACTTATCAAAACTACCCAAGAACTTACTCCCGTACCCACGACAGCAATCAAACCCAGCCCCTCCACTCATAGGTTTGTGTAATTTCTTTAAAGCTACTCAAGGTCGTAGCCTCGATCATCCTACTCGGAAGATTGTTCCACGCATCCACAACTCTGTTCGAAAACCACTACTTACCTATGTCCTTTCTAAATCTAAATTTATCCCAAATTAAATCCATTATTTCTGGTTCAAAATATTCCCTCATTCTACGTCTCTCCAGAGAGTGGAGATTCAAGGTTCTAAGTCTGTCTTGTTGGAAGATTCCTTATACAGCAAATCATTTTACTCATTCTTCTCTGTATGTCTAATTATTCAAGTTGTCCGTTTTCTAAACCATTTATATAACAATCCTGCCAGATACATCATCTTGGGAAACTAGATGTAGAAAATTTTCAACGCTTTCCCAACTTATAACCTGTAACAAGTGGATTTTCACAGGGATCAGTCTTAGGCCCGTTGTTTATAATATAAGAACATAAGAAGGAGGAACACTGCAGCAGGCTTGTTGGCCCATACTAGGCAAAGGGCCTTCACAATCTGTCCCACTAACATAACATAAGAACATAAGAAAGGAGGAACACTGCAGCAGGCCTGTTGGCCCATACTAGGCAGATCCTTCACAATCCATCCCACTAACAGAATAATTGCCCAACTTGTTTTCAATTCTACCCAAGAAATAAGCTTTGCAGATTCTATTAACTCAAGTGCGAGTCCACTTAAATCCAACCCCTCTCACTCATGTATTTATCCAACCTAAATTGAAACTACCCAAGGTCTACTTCAATGACCCTACTAGGCAGACTGTTCCACTCATCAACTACCTATTTCCAAACCAATATTTTCCTATATCCTTTCTAAATCTAAACTTATCCAATTTGAATCCATTATTGCGGGTTCTATCTATAAGAACATAAGAATGGAGGAACACTCAGAAGGCCTACTGGCCCATACAAAGGGAGGTCCTTATCAAAACCACCACTACCTAAATTTACTCCCCCTACTCGACACTTAATCAAACCCAGCCCCCCCCTCATATATTTGTCAATCTCTTTTAAAGCCACCCAAGGTCCTAGCCTCTATCACCCTACTCGGAAGATTGTTCCACGCATCTACAACTCTGTTCGAAAACCAGTACTTGCCTATATCCTTTCTAAATCTAAATTTATCAATTTAAATCCGTTATTTCTGGTTCTTACTTGGTTGATATCCTCAGTATTTTATTAATATCTCCTTTGTTTATGCCCATCATCCACTTGTACACCTCGATGATATCTCCCCATCATTCTACGTCTCTCCAGAGAGTGGAGATTCAACGCTCTAAGTCTATCTTCACACTTGCTCAACCCAATTTTCAATGCTGCCCAAGAAATAGCTTTGACAATTCCATTCCTCATGTTCGAGTCCCCTCAAATCCCACCCTCTCACTCATGAATTATCCCAACCTAAATTTGAAACTACCCAAGGTCCTAGCTTCAATAACCTACTAGGCAGACTGTTCCACTCATCAACTACCCTATTTCCAATACTTTCCTATATCCTTTCTAAATCTTAATCAATGACCTTGATGAGGAAATTACTAGTGATATGAGCAAATTCGCCGATGACACGAAGAAAGGTAGGATAATTGATTTTAACGTAGATGTCAGGGAACTTCAAGAGGATTTAGACAAACTCAATTCCTGGTCAGAAAAGAGGCAGATGCAGTTCAATGTAGATAAATGAAAGGTTCTGAAGCTCTGGAGTGTACATAACCCAAGCACTTATAAGTTAAATAACGTAGAACTTAATGGAAAAATAAACACATAAGCAGTATAATGTGATCCTTTATTGACAACGTTTCGCCCACGCAGTGGGCGAAACGTTGGGTATTAACAAAGGGGATATAAATAAGGTCTTGAGGGTATCTCTCCAAGAGAGAACCCGCAATAATGGATTCAAGTTAGATAAGTTTAGATTTAGAAAGGATATAGGAAAGTATTGGTTTGGAAATAGTAGTTGATGAGTGGAACAGTCTGCCTAGTAGAGGTTATTGAAGCAAGGACCTTGGGTAAAATTTAGGTTGGATAAATTCATGAGTGAAGGGTTGGATTTGGTGGGAACACATGAGTAAATAAATTATCAAAGCTTATTTCTTGGGTAGCATTGAAAATTAGGTTGAACAAATATTCTGTTAGTGGGATGGAATGTGAAGGACCTGCCTAGAATGGGCCAACAGGCCTGCTGCAGTGTTCCTCATTTCTTATGTTCTTATGTTCTTTTGTTATCGAGTCACAGACAGATCTGTCTGTGACTCGATAAAGCCCACTGCGTGGGCGAAACGTTGTCAATAAAGGATCACATTATACTGCTTATGTGTTTATTTTTCCATTGTGTCGGTATTTTTATACCATTTATTTCCAACGTAGAACTTAGCCATACAGATTACGAAAAGGACTTGGGGTTATGGTAAGCAGCAACCTTAAACCAAGACAGCAATGCCTAAGCGTACGTAATAAGGCAAATAGATTACTGGGATTTATATCAAGAAGTGTTAGCAACAGAAGTCCAGAGGTTATATTACAGCTTTATACATCATTAGTAAGGCCTCACCTAGATTACGCAGCTCAGTTCTGGTCTCCATATTACAGAATGGACATAAATTCGTTAGAAAACATTCAGCGTAGAATGACTAAATTAATACATAGCATTAGAAATCTTCCTTACGAAGAAAGATTGAAGACCCTTAAATTACATTCACTTGTAAGACGTAGAATGAGGGAGACATGATCGAGGTATACAAGTGGAAAATGGGTATTAACAAAGGAGATATAAATAAGGTCTTGAGGGTACTCTCCAAAAGAGAACCCGCAATAATGGATTCAAGTTAGATAAGTTTAGATTTAGAAAGGATATAGGAAAGTATTGGTTTGGAAATAGGGTAGTTGATGAGTGGAACAGTCTGCCTAGTAGGGTTATTGAAGCAAGGACCTTGGGTAGTTTTAAATTTAGGTTGGATAAATTCATGAGTGAAAAGGGTTGGATTTGAGTGGGAATTGCACATGAGTAAATAAAATTATCAAAACTTATTTCTTGGGTAGCATTGAAAATTAGGTTGAACAAATATTCTGTTAGTGGGATGGAATGTGAAGGACCTGCCTAGAATGGGCCAACAGGCCTGCTGCAGTGTCCTCCTTTCTTATGTTCTTATGGGCATAAACAAAGGAGATATTAATAAAATACTGAGGATATCGAACCAAGTAAGAACGAGAAATAACGGATTTAAATTGGATAAATTTAGATTTAGAAAGGACATAGGCAAGTACTGGTTTTCGAACAGAGTTGTTGATGCGTGGAACAATCTTCGAGTACGGTGATAGAGGCTAGGACTTGGGTGGCTTTAAAAGAGATTGGACAAATATATGAGTGGGAGGGCTGGGTTTGATTAGCGTCGTGAGTACAGGAGTAAATTCTTAGGTAGTGGTGGTTTTGATAAGGACCTGCCTTGTATGGGCCAGTAGGCCTTCTGCGTGTTCCTCCATTCTTATGTTCTTATGTTCTTAATACATAGCATTAGAAATCTTCCGTATGAAGAAAGATTGAAGACCCTAAAATTACGAAGAATGAGGGAGACATGATCGAGGTATACAAGTGGAAAATGGGTATTAACAAAGGGAATATAAATAAGAAGAACCCGCAATAATGGATTCAAATTAGATAAGTTTAGATTTAGAAAGGATATAGGAAAGTATTGGTTTGGAAATAGGGTAGTTGATGGGTGGAACAGTCTGCCTAGTAGGTTATTGAAGCAAGGACCTTGGGTAGTTTCAAATTTAGGTTGGATAAATTCATGAGTGAGAGGGTTTGATTTGAGTGGGACTTGCACATGAGTAAATAGAATTATCAAAGCTTATTTCTTGGGTAGCATTGAAAATTGGGTTGAGGAAATATTCTGTTAGTGGGATAAATTGTGAAGGACGTGCCTAGTATGGGCCAACAGGCCTGCTGCAGTGTTCCTCCTTTCTTTTGTTCTTATAAGAATGGGGAACACTGAAGAAGGCCATTGAGCCAATACAAGGAGGTCCATATCAAAACCACAACTAAACACGACACCAATCAAACCCAATGTTATAAAAGGCACAAGTGCACTAATGTCATTTATTATTGGATACTACACGAACATAACGGGGAGGAACACTGATCAGCCCTTTTAAATCTAACCTTTAACAAATATTTGTCTAACCTTTTTTTATGCTCAGTAATAGCTTCCGTAACCTTTATCGGGTACAAGTTGATGGCCCCCATCCCATTGTATATCACTACTACATCTAATATTTATTATTTACCACTAGTTTTCCTCATTTTAAGCATATATATACCACCGTGTCCAGTTTTTTGAAACTTGGGCGAAACGGTGCTACAATAAAATTCACATAGCTCTTTTTCCCCAGACTCATCTAACATGAAGTAATAAACAGTCCTCCACTATTCTTCACAGTGGGGGGGTTTGGGAGACTCCCCACCCCTTTCCTCTCTAGTTAACGAACACCAAACCTTATTAAAGGGAAAAAAAAAAGGCTTGGTTCGGGAATATGGGTGAGATTTACCCAACTCGACACCCCTGAAATTCACCCTTATCAACACCCAAATATGGTGATGGATTTTTTACACATACAGACCCCAGCTGTTTTTATGACTCAAGAAAATGTAAATGTACAACTCCTTTTCTAACTATGAAGCCATTTTTCCCTCGCTCCTAACATAGCAGTAGGTACAATAAAAAGGTCCCCAACTTTCCTTCACAGTGCCGGGGTTTGGGAGACGTACCTGATCACACCATACCTTACTGACGAAAAGGCAGCTTGATTCGGGAAATTGGGAGACTCCCAGAAACTCAACACTCGCTGAAATTCATCAATATCAACACCCAATCATGTAGATATCGTTCAACCAATACAGCCCACTTTTTTAAGACTCAAGACAATGAAATACAATCCTTTTGAGCTAGGACCGACTGAAAAGATGGGCTTTATGAAAAAACTTTTTTTAATTTCCTGGTTACCCAAACTCTGGGAGGAAGTCCCCAAAATAATCAAAAACATCACAATAAAAAACGACAGATGCTATAAGCCCAAAGGCCCTAAAAATTTCAATGCCCTCCCTAATAATGCAGTTTTGGACTTGAAACGTGAAGAAAAAAAATACATGTCACTTCCCCGAGCTGTCCCAAAAATTTCAAAGGATGTCACCTAAGGATCCCGCAGGGCACGCGGGAGAACGCAGATACGTTTTCAATGGCCCCCCTGCAAAAAGCATTCACTGCAAGCAGAACCTCGGTAAAAAAACGGGAAAAACCCCTGGGGGAAGTGGAAAATTTTTATGCAAATATTCCGGTTCATAATGAGAGGCATGAAAAACGTTGCAGCCACCATTCGTGTGTCCTTTGCCCTTTTAAAAAAAGGATTCACCGTGAATGAATCCCCTCCCTTCGATCACAGTGGGATTAGACCACCAGTGCTATTTGGGGAAAAATTTTTTCCCGAACATCAAACAAACATAAAAGACTCCGGATCCGAAAAAGCCGCGTCAACATCTCTTGACAGCCGCAGTTTTTTCCCGCGCCACGAGATTTAAAAATGCGAAAAGGGAAAAAAGGAAAGGGGGGAATTAGTGGAACCTCTGTACTGTGGCATAAAAACCCCCCCCCCAAAAGATGGGAGTATGTTGTAAATTCATTAAATTTTGGGTTTTTTGATTGTAATTTTTGTGTATAATGAAAAGGAATGGGGAAACCTAAAATATTTTTTGTATATTAAAAATAAAATAAATATTTTTAAAATGAATTTTTTTTTCCGCAAAAATTTCCTGAATGAAATATCAAACATGAAACTGGTGGGAAAATTTTTCCTAATTGAACATAAGAAAGGAGGAACACTGCAGAATGCATACTAGCCTGAGGAGGGGACATCAAAACTCCCAAAACTTTTCCCTCCCGACGAATCAAACCCGCCCCCCCCACTCTGGTTTTTGTAATTTTTTAAACCCCGGCGTAGCCTCGATCATCCACCGGAAGATTTTTCCCGCATCCACAACTCTGTTGCCCTTTACCATGTCCTTTCTAAAATAAATTTATCCAACTTAAATCCATTATTTCTGGTTCAAAAATTTTCCCCATTCTACGTCTCTCCAGAGGGAGTTAAAGGGTTTTGTCTGTCTTGATACGGAAAATTCCCCTTTCAGCAAATCATTTTTTCTTTTCTCATGTCTAATTTTCAAATTGTCCGTTTTTAAACCATTTTATAACCAATCCGCCCCGATACATCATCTTAATCAGATGTGAAAAAATTTTTAAGCTTTCCTAACTTATAACCTGTAAAAGTGGATTTTGGGGAACTTAGGCCCCTTTTTTTATAATATAAGAACATGAAGGGGGGGGAAAACTGCAGAGGGTTGGGGGCCCTATACATCCTTACAATCTGTCCCCAAAAACATAAGAACATAAGAAAAGGGAAAACTGCAGGGCCCATACTAGGCAGATCCTTTCAATCCATCCCCAACAGAATAATTCCCCAAAATTTTAATTCACCCAAAATAAGCTTTAATTTATTAATCAAGTGGGGGCCCAAAACCAACCCCCTCACTCATGTTTTTTCCAACCTAAATTTAAACTCCAAGGGCCCAGCTTCAATGACCCCTAGGGAACTGTTCCCCTCATCAACTCCCTATTTTCCCAAACCAAATTTTTTTATATCCTTTCTAAATCTAAACATCCAATTTTAATCCATTATTGGGGGTTTTACTATAAGAACATAAGAATGGAGGAACATCAGAAAGGGCCCACTGGCCCAACAAGGCAGGTCCCTTTTCAAAAAACCCCCCTCCTGTTTCTCCCCTATAGACACTTAATCAAACCCAGCCCCCCCCTCAAAATTTGTCCAATCTCTTTTAAAGCCCCCCAAGGTCCCAGCCCTATCACCCTACCGGGAAAATTGACCCTCTACAACTCTGTTCGAAAAACCAGTACTTGCCCATGTCCTTTTTAAATCTAAATTTATCCAATTTAAACCGTTATTTCTGGTTCTTACTTGGTTCGATATCCTCAGTATTTTATTAATATCTCCTTTTTTTATGCCCATCATAAGAACATAAGAACATAAGAATGGGGGAACACTGCAGAAGGCCACTGGCCCCTACAAGGGGGTCCTTACAAAAACCCCCACTACCTAAGAATTTATTCCCGACTCACGACACAAATCGGCCCCCCCCACTAATATTTG
>WNWK01049601.1:0-13147 GCA_009830355.1 Cherax destructor
ATAGTGGTCCCGGGTAGATCGATGACCTAGCTACAGTACATCTCTATTTATAACAATCTTGCCGGCCGACATGAAGGTCAAAACAGAAATTATTAGCTTTAGATGAAGTCGATTCGTTGTTGACGTCCCCCACGGTCTTTTTCGATCACGATGGTGAGTTCCCCCGCCCGAGTAAAGGAAGGTTAATTTCCTTGAACCCTTATACCCCCCGAGACCGGGCGTTATTTTAACTGTGGTTGGTCGGGGGCGATTGGATTTCCCCTTTTTCCGACCTTATTACTTTTTATACGGATAACTTTACACACTATGTATACCCGGGTTGATCCCCCCACTAGTTTATAAAATTCACCGTCTCGATTTGTATTTTGAGTAGATAAATTGCGATATGTTAGTTTCATCTCCCCCACATCCAACATGGCGGTCAAAAAAGGCGTCCCGCTGGACCCCCCCGGTACAATCCCCCCCTGATTATTTACAACTCGGTTTCACTATATTCACCATTTCACAATTTTCCCTTCGACCATATTTCTTTTTATTCAAGGGAAAAACCCCCAGCATCAGGGTTTACGACTTGATCCTGTCATATGTCGCTTCACTGGGTTTAAAAAATAGGCCAAAGCGGACATCCCATGGGGGGCCCCTTTTTAT
Organism: Cherax destructor; assembly: GCA_009830355.1. Lineage (NCBI taxonomy): Eukaryota > Metazoa > Arthropoda > Malacostraca > Decapoda > Parastacidae > Cherax > Cherax destructor. The sequence goes on from WNWK01049601.1 coordinate 649, forward strand.
TATTTACAATTTACCCCCACTGGGCCTCCTGGACCGATTGCCCCACTTTATACACGTCTCCGGTTGATACTCCTCCACATTACAAAAGGGGTGATTGGGTGATTGGGGTCTTTTCAAAATTCCACTTGCCATCACCGCCTGAAACCCGGGGGGTAGGCGGGGTTTTTCCTTTTTTCCTCCCCTCCCCTCTGCCCCTTTTTTTCCCTAGTTAGATGGTTCTCTATTTTTTAAAAACGTTAAGCTAACGGTCATTAAGGATATCTGTTCATATTGGAAAGTTTATAAATTACAACTTTCGGAAAAAACCTTTTTTTTCCCCTTCCCCTCCTCAGCACAAACAAACTTTTTTCTTGCCCATATACATCTTTTTTGGGCACATAACAAATATTTAGAAACAATAAATAATTTTTCATAAATATTTCCAAGACATAGTGGGAAAAATATTTACAAAATCACACAATTTGCAATTTTGTGGCGTTTGGTCAAAGTATAGCCTCGGCCGAGGCATCTGTCAAGAATGCCCGATGTCTCAATTTTTCTTCGGTTCTGCAAGATCCATTTTAAAAAAGCTTTTTATTTAAACCCGGGGACGGTTAGTATCAAAAGGTATGTTGACAACACGACGGGAATATAAAAAATTCAGTGAAATGTGCCGTGTTCAGAGACGGTTACCGTGTTCGAGACGGTTGGCGTGTTCCGGACGGGTTCCGTGTTCGAGACGGTTAGCGTTTCGGCCCCGCTCAGGCATGCGGTGTAAAACAGGCATTTTTCTTCAAGGTCAGCCAGTCACTGAAGGTGAGACCCAGCAGTGGTCTGGAACAGAAATAACCCAGTTAACAATCTGTTAAGGGTTACATATAAGCATCGTTTGGGAGTTTAAAAGTATAACTCATCCGTCGTAGTAGATAATATCATCCATCCCATGTCGGTCTCAGGGCCGAAGGATTCAATTCATCAACAAGTAAGGGTTACGAACCTGTTGCTCTACGCTATAGTGTGTCATTTTGCATCAACTTTCCAATACTGCGAGGTTGATGTACAACGGTTATTAACCAAAAGTATATCATTTTTTTTTGGGGTAGTAGCTGTAATTGGTTGCGACGTGACGTAGTATGTTTACCGGGGAGATCCTGATGTCTCGGCTTGTAAGTAAGTTTATTCAGGTATACACAAATACATTTTCATTTATCATACATAGCACCCAATGTGTTAAAAAACCCTGGAAAACCCCAAAAAAGTCAGACAGAGTGACTTATTTCCATTGGGGCCCTTTTTTTATATTTAAAAATTTTTTACATAATAATAATAATAATAATAATAATAATAAAAATAAAAATAATAATTTTTAAAAATTTAATAATAATACTTTATTGAGACATGGTACAATGATACATGGTTGGGTAGACATGATACATAGAAAGGGATGTACATCCCAAAAAATTGAAAACTTTTTTTGGGGAATGCCTCCTTGTAAGCTGCACTCTGGGCAAGCACGGGTTGACACCGACACTCTGAGACACTTCTCCCCGGGCCCCCAAGTGACTATGGGAAAAAATTTCTAGCTAATTGCAGTAAGGGGGAAAACCCACACTGCCTACAAATACTAAAAGGGGGTTTCACTTATTGAAGCAGTGGTTTTATTTTGTCCTGGACTTCCTTATTTTAACCCCCCCCAACACCATGTGGGGAAAACCTTAATCTGCAAATGAAGTGAATTAGTGTCCCTCCCTCAGAGTTCCGGGATTAAAAGGATCCCCCTTAAAAAATATAATCTAAAACACAAAAGTTTTGGCCCTTAATACGGGGGGGAAAATTCCCCAAAATTAACCCATAGGGGGCCCTTTCCCGCCCGTTTATAACCCAAAACTCAAATAACCCCCCCTTTACCCCGGGAATATCGCCGAAGCTATCTAAGAAAATGAAAGGATATTTTCTTACTGCGGGGGCCTGGGCCAGAGACAAAGTCCACAGTCGTCGGGGAAATCGGGATTTTTGGGTTTCCCCGGCAAGTATTTTGAAGACATGTGGGGACCGGGCTCTTTGCTCTTTTTTACCCTGTTAACACCACTTTGTCCAAGTAAAGAAGGAGGACTAGCGCTCTCTCCGCTTAGATTCAAGTGTGGAGCTGCTAGTTCTTTTATTTTTCTTAATCTAATTTTCCCATTTGGGTTATAACTACCTATATTTAGGGCGCTAAAAGTGGAGTATTTATCTCGTTGCCTAAATTTCCTACTATTAGTTTCAAACTGTTCAAACTTCCGGGGGTGTTCCTGGTGAATAAATCTATCAATTAAAATGTACATAATGTTCCTCCGCCCCAACTCGGTTGTATTTTTTGGGTTTGGGGTGTGTGGGTTTAAAATCTGGGGGCCATCCTGGTTGTTTAAGGCCCCCTGGCTCATTTTTCCCGGGGAACTCGAGTGCCCGAAAAGTTTCCAAAACCCCCTAATATGCTGTGCATTGCGGGCATTCTTAGGACTTTTTAATTATAGACTACATAGAAAAAAATTATGGTTGATAATTTATAAAATAAAGTATAATTAGAAATCAAGTTATAAAGTTTGAACATAAGTTGAACATACCCAATTTAAATTTTGTAGAATGCAACTAATTGAGTGAGATAAAAATTTAAAACAATTAATTGCATTGCAGTTACAGTTTACGGGGGTCATTATAATGTAAATGTTATAGAAACAGTTAGCTTAGTATGTATTATTCAAACAGGTTTTTACATTTAATGATTAGTCGGTTTTTTTAAGTAAGTGATTATTCTAGTTTGTTGAGAATGTTTGATATTGAGCATTAGGTTTGGGTGGGGGGTTTTTAGCACGTTTTGAATTGGGGTACAGGCAGGGCTTTTTGGCAATGGGGGTAATAATTAAATTTTCGTCCCTTTTTATATGCATTGATTTTTTACATAGTGTTAGAGGGACAGGGAAAATGGGGGGTGATCTGTGTCTAGTGTTGTGGGAATTGTGGGAGATTGTCTACGGGACCCCGCCATTACAACAAACAATCTCCCGGAGATGCCCAAACTAGATAATTTTCCGCAGCCCCCCTCAAGGTGTGTGGTTTACCCACTCCGGGGCGAAGGGGGGGTACCTTCATGTTCTCACACTCCCCCCAAATACGCTCTGGACCAGTATAAATACATCTGAGTAATAATACTAATAATTATGGTATGATTAAATTTAAGTGGACTGTATGGTTACTAGTTGACTGATCAGTAGAAGGAAAAGGAGAAAACACAATTGTTATAGACCATCCTCCCCCAAATTAAAATCATAGCGGGCATTGTAGATCGTTGACCTAGCTAAAGTACATCTACTGAGCGTAACAATAGATCGCCCGATGCATGTTACAAAAAGTGAGTACTACATAGCTGGAGGTGAGGGAGTCACTTCGTTTGTTGGTGTTCTCCGCGGTCTTGCTCGACAGCGATGATATTTCCCGGCAAGCCGATGATGGTAGAGTAGTGTCCCGTAGTCAAGGAAGATTAATTTCCGTGAACTCTTATACGCCCACAAGACCGGGCGTTATTTAACATGTGGTTGGTCGGGGTAGCGATTCAGATCTTCACACTATTCCGACCTTATTACAGTTTATACGTATAACTTTACACACTATGTATATCCTGGCTTAATGCCCCACTAGTTTGTACACATTCCCCATCTCCATACTTGTATTTCTGAGTCGATGAGTTGAGATAATGTTAGTTCATCTTCTCCACATTCAATATGGCGGTCGGGGTATGGCGACCCACGCCAGACCCACCCTGTACAATCACCCCTGATTATTTACAACCTGTTTCACTATATTCACCATTTCACAATATTCATCGAATATATTTCAGTCTCTTCTAATACGAAAACCACCCAGCATCAGGGTTTACGACTTTAACCTGTCGTATGGTCGCTTCACTGGAATTCAAATTAGGCCTAAGCCGACATCCCACACCGGCGCCATTCACTATTTCCACAATTACTGCCCTATTACTGGGCCTCCTGGACCGATTGTCCAACTTTATACACTTCGCACCCGTTGATATCACTCCATATTACAAAGTGAAGTAATTAAGTCCGGTTTGGCGGTCGTATTCGCCAAATTCCACAAGCCATCCCATCACCTGGCACCTGGGGGGTAAGCTGTAGTCCTTCCAACTCCCCCTCTCTCAGCCTCCCTGCCCAGCCTCCTTCCCGCTTTCTGTCCTGCCAATACGATGGTTCTGTATTCATACCCACCTAAGCGTTAAGCTACTAGCAGTACATTAAAGATATCTGTTCATATTGGAAAGTTTATCAATTACAACTTTCGGAAAATACCAATATTTTCCACACTGCGGCCGGGCAGAGTTCATTGTTAGAAGAATCAAATTGAGTCATTTTTCAACAGGAGCTTCCAGCCCGCCCGACCGAACAGCTGTCTTCCTGGTAGGCCGAACCACACTTCCTGTCTCCCGGTATCCCCCGGTCAGTGTTGTCTTCAACATCGCTCGTGTCACTCTCCCATAGGTTTTCATTCCCAGTTGATAGAACTCCTTTAATTCTAAGGGAATTAACTTATTAATGGTGCGAAACTCTTTGGCCCCGACACAACACTTTGACATTCCTGACAACACCCTGAGCGTCTGGGTACAATTCCACTACCTTGCCCAGAGGCCACAACATTCTTGGTTGTTCAGTATCAATTAACACAATGTCACCTGGTTGAATATTTTGTCGATTCGCCGCTTCTGACGCACCATAAAAGTGTTCACGTAATGTAAGAAGATACTCTTTTCGCCACACAGTAGACCAATGATTAATTACTTTATTCAACATCTTAAATTTATCACTTAACACTGCCACATTATTATAATCCTCATCAACTTCGCTGCACCAGCTTCTAGTTTCCGCCCACATATCAAGTGAGAAGGAGTCAGTATTTCTGCGTCGAGAGTATCAATTATGTACGGGGAGGACGATTATTTATCCACTATACTGCCCGGAATTCCTCCATAATTCCGTTTCCGGTGTAGTACTTTACGCAGACACCTCTTCACTGTATCTATCAGTCTTTCATATAATCCCCTTGCCAAGGGGCCCTGGGGGCTATAAACTTCCAGCCACACCCTCGCTGATTTAACAGAGACTGTACATCATTACTCTCATTTAATTCCTTCAAATGTTGCGCTCCCGCTACAAAGTTAGTGGCATTATCTGAAATCATTAGTTTCGGACACGACCTCCTAGCTGCAAATTTACGAAACAGCTGTATGAATTGTTCTGCAGACAAATCCTGTGCCACTTCTAAGTGTACTGCCCGTGTAGCTGTACAAGTGAATAAACACAATACAATTTTAAAGGAACACCATCTGCAGAACCCGTTAAAATGATGGGGCCACTGTAATCCACACCGGTTACATCAAATGGCTTTATTAACTGCACTCGTTCCTTGGGCAATGGTGGAGGTCCTGGGTACATATAGGTTCTGGCATCTACACGGCGACACACCACACATGTCTTGATGACACTCTTCACACTCTGTCCCCCCTGAGGAATCCAGAAGGTTTCCCTAATGCAATTTAAGGTATCCTGTACTCCACCATGCATCACATTTTTGTGGGCATTTAATACAATTAAAGTTGTCAGATGATGAGTCTTGGGCAGCAAGATAGGGTGTTCAGCATATTCACCCAATTCAGCATTTTGCGATCTACCTCTGCACCTGATTACGTCATCCTCCAGGTATAGCCCAATTTCTCTATTATTGAACCTTTCCCAATTTTTCCATCCCTTAGTAATTTAATCTCCTCTCCATAGATTTCTCCTTGTACTCTCTGTACCCAGTATTTCAGGGGATGAGGAAAATCATACGGGATATTCATCTTGTTTATGAAGTTAAACACCAACTTCGTAACATTAATCAATTTTGGGAAAGATGAGTATCTATTTATGTCAATGGCTATGGAGGGACCGAGGACTGGAGCCGTGTTCACAGTAATTTCCACCGGAGCAAAATGCCTTTTGAACAGGCCAATTAATTTTATCCACCAACCAACTGGGTCCCTTAAACCATGATAAAGTCTTCACAAATTTTACATAAGTCAACCCACGAGACAAGAGATCAGCTGGGTTCTCCGCCCCGGGAATATGGTTAAAAGTTAACTTATGTTGGCCCAAACTGTCATATTTCTCTTGCATCTGGTTAATCTCTGTGACTCTATTTTGCACGAATATAATCTTGCTGGTTCCGTTGAGGATCCACTGCAAGGACACCTCATTATCAGACCAAATTATGGTGTCGCTAATATTTATCTCCGGCAATTTACTACGTATATAATCAGCTAATTTGACACCCACATAAATGGCGGTTAATTCCAACTGAGGTAAGGTACGCAATTTAATTAGAGCCATTTTAGTTTTAGACATGACAAGAGAAGTATCTTTATCACCTTGAAAATAAGCGACTGCTCCATACGCCAATTTAGAAGCATCACAAAAATGTGGAGTATATGATTCCTTCTTGAACTGCCACCTGGCGTGGGAACTCTAACATTGGAATTTTCTCATAATCACCAATTAATTCTTCCCCTGTTAACGAATTTCTCAGGTAGGGTTTCATCCCAAGCACACTTCTGCTTTCATGCCTCTTGTACCAACAATTTCCCTCGGATTGTAAGAGGCGCCACTAAGCCTAGTGGATCGAAACATTTTGAATCTTCAGCAAGTAGGACTCTCTTAATTAATTTATTGGGCATACTATAATTATTAGGCTTTAACGATATCAAGTCTCTCTCAGTATCCCAAGTCAGTCCCAATACATTGCTACACCCAGATACTCCATCTCCGGGATTATCTTTATTTATTCGGTCCTTTAACCTGGACGAATTACTGTTCCACTCCCTGAGAGGCATATTTGCACCTTGCATTATGTCATTAGCCCCTTCATATATCTTCATTAGCTCCTCTTCAGTTGACGTCACACCCAGGAAATTGTCCACATATAATTGTTTACTCATTATTTCACTCAGTGGACCACCTATACGTTTAAGATGCGCATTTATCGTCGCCTGAAGTAAGAACGGACGAGAAGTAGCCCCAAACAAAACACTTCTGAATTGCAAGATTTTCATCGGACTAAGTGGGTTGCTAGGATCCTCTGGCCACAGAAATCTTGTGTAATCCCGATCCGTTTCTTGTAATGCCACTCTCAGGAAAGCTTTACTTATGTCTGCCGTAAAGGCATAATTATTAACTCTGAAATTCAACAATACATCTCCCAATTTTTCCGTCAGCGACGGACCTGTCATCAAACAATCATTCAAACTAGGTACATTTTTATTACCCCTGGCACAACAATTAAACACGATCCTCAAAGGAGTGGTTTTGGAATCCTTCTTCACTCCGTGATGAGGTAAGTAGTGGCCATACATATTGGCTTGCTCAGGGGGTACCTCCTCTATGAACTGATTATTTAACTGTTCATTAATTATTGTATTATAAGCAGTCAACAATTCTGGTGTCTTACTCAATTCGTGGAGCTGGGCCTTTAACTGACCATACGCCATCCGGTAATTAGTGGGTAGTTCCGGATGGTTTAGCTTCCATGGGAGTCGCACCCAGTATTGTCCAGACTCGAATTTAACATCCTTCAGGTATTGTTCCTGAGTGAAGGAGTTATCTGGACTTTCCTCATGTACATTAATTCTGATACTGTCCAGTTCCCACAACTTGTGTACTGGCTCAACAGCATTCTCTATAGAAGAATATGTACTCTGGGGCGGCGTTTCGTGCGTAAGACACACAGTGACTGCATTTATGGCTTCCTCCAGTCATTCATTACTGCGAGGAAGCCGGCCATAAATGACATGGCCTGCACCTGTGTTGAGAAGAGTGACTCCGCACCTCTTCGTCATACCCTTCACAAAGGCTGCATAATAGTCGCTGCCTATTAATACTCCTATTGGTCCCACAGAGTCATTATTGACCACAGAGGGTGCCAGTTTCACATTATTCTGTGAGAGTCTCTGCTTGGTGGCATTAAGACCCACAGTGGAGATCTTCTCCGGTAGTCTATCCACGACTACTGCATTAACTTGGGTCTTCTCTCTGCCCAGACCGACGTTTATATAAACCGTGTCATATGACTGGGCCCTTTTATCTGAGAGAAAACCCGATAATTTTAATGTGGTAGGATCCCCCCTTCGTACTTCCATCCCATTAAGGCAACTGCACTTTATGAAAGTACGTTGTGATCCCTGATCTAACAACGCTGTTACAGTCTTGGATTTACGCCATTTATCTTTAACTGTCATGTCCAACACAGGTAGTGCTACTTCAGCTAAACCATTACGAACGTTAGCTGCAAGTTTTACGTGCGCCACTGTAGTGTCGGGGTGATTATCCTTACCATTACTAGGATTACACCCGCTCTTACACATCACTATGTGGTGCCTGCCATTATTGCATTGGTGACAAGTATTCAGTTTGGTCTGGCAATCCCTCACATTATGATTACCAAGACATCGAATACACCGGTCCAGCTCATCCAATCTCTTCACTTTCGCCTCCCAAGAATTATAAGTACCGCAAAGTTTGGAGTAATGGGTTTCATTACAGAAGAGACAATTTCTTTTCTCTTGGTTAGACAGTTTACCCCCCAGGTTACCCTTATTGGGGTGTTTATTCTTCCTGTCTTGTTGTGACGAACCACTATTACTGGTCCCTGTCACTTGATATGTGCCAACATAACCCTTTTTAGTGGATGGGTTGTAACTATTACTATTGGGATAATTTTTTCCTTTGTGGAACTTGACCGATGACTCAACGTCATTATGACCTGCATTCTTAAATGTAGTGGGCTGGCTAGTTTGCAACTGAACAATTAATTCTTGCAAACCCGTCCTTATCTCCTCCAACCCGAAGTAAGCCTTGTGGTACTTATTAGATAACCACTCTATCGTCTTATGGTTCAATTTAGCTCGTACCACCGGACCTACGAACCAACTTGCATTCTCCAAATTGTGTTTGTTACTCAAAATCTTGAGAGTGCTCTCTAGTTTGATCCGAAATTGTTGCAACCCTTTATAGTTGGGCTCTGGCGGTTTCAAATTAACCACTGCAGTTACTAAATCCAATGTATGCTGTTCCGAATTACCATAAATACCCTCTAGTAGACGAACAGCTTCTCTATAAGAGTTGTTTACATTGGGGAAAGCCTGAATGAGAATGAGAGCATCTTCCCTCAATTGTCCCTTTAAATAAATCAACTTGGCAACACCTTCAAGATCCTTCCGATCATGTACCATTGCCTTGAAAATGGACCAAAATTCCTCCCAGCTGTCTCCCGGCTGGAACGACAACAATTGTACTTCCGGGAGTCTGGGGAGGGACATTTTATTTACCTGGGAGGCTGGCCCACCACGTCACTCATACTCTTTAAAATATCCAGTACCTTAACTTTGCAAGCACAAATGACTTCTTCCAAGTCACAATATTGTTGTAACAGTACTTCTCGATCCTCATTGCTCGCACAATCCTCCAGTAACTCAATTTCAAAGACTTTGAACCACTGCACGTACGACGCGTACCTGAGTTCTAGTAACTCAAAATTTGTTTCTAAGTCAATAGCACTCGTCGACGGCTCGTTCACTAAGTTCAAACACGTATTGTGCCCTTTGTCACATGTCCCTTGCGAGCTTGCAACGACGCTTTCTTGCCTTTAATATCCATGGTTTTGCTACCCGGCGTGGGAACTCCGTCAGGTTCAGTCATGGTTGTAGAATTAATAACCACTGATGTCACAAATTAAATAAATCTTTTAATCAGGTGATTTTCACACCTTACTTTGGCCAAAACGTAGCCACGCCTGGGCTAGCAATTAATTGGACTAATTACTGTCCACCACACAATTAATTAACTCTGTGTACTCTACACTCACTTCCTACAATCAGTCACTTATTTATTAAATAATTAATTCAATAATGATTAATTCACTAATCACATCCGGTTCAGGACGGACCAAAGGGCGATGTGGGGAATTGTGGGAGATTGTCTACCTGGGACACCGCCACTTACAACAAACAATCTCCCGGGGAGATGACCAACTAGTATAATTTTACTGCAGTCACTCCCTCAAGGTGTGTGAGAAACTTTACCCACTCCTGGTCGCACCCGAGGGGTACTCTTCGATGTTCTCACACTCACCCCAGTACGCTCTGGACCAGTATAAATACTTCTGAGTAGATAATACTAATAATTATAGTATGATTAAATTTAAGTGGACTGTATGGTTAATAGTTGACTGATCAGTAGAAGGAAAAGGAGAGAACACACAATTAAGTTAACATGACCATCACTCACCCAATTAACAGCATCACAGCGGTGCATTGTAGATCGTTGACCTAGCTAAAGTACATTTTACTGAGCGTAACAATATGATCCCCCGATGCATGTTACAAAAAAAAAAATACTACATAGCTGGAGGGGGGGGGTCCCGTTTGTTGGTGTTTTTCCCCGGGTTTTTTTGGGGGCAGCGAGGGATACCCCGGGGAAAGCCGATGATGGTAAAAGTGTCCCGTCGTGTCAAGGAAGTTTAAATTTTCCCCTGAACCTTAAGCCCACGAGAGGGCTTTTTAAAATGTGGTTGGTCGGGGGTAGCGATTCCCCGATCTTAAGAACATAAGAACTTTAAGAAAGGAGGAACCCCCCCCGCAGGCCTACTGGCCCATGCAAAGGGAAGTCCAAATCTCCCCCCGACGGTTAATGCCCCGCCCCACCCCGGTCAGGTTCATTACTTAAGGAAGGAGCACGGCATCTGACCTAGTAGCACAAACTAGTCAGGCCCAAACCACACCCACCCGCACCCCCCAAAAATTTTTTTCCCCGCCTTTTTTTAAAAAAATACACAACTTTTTACCCCATAACTGTATTTGGGGGTTTGTTCCACCCCACGACAACTCTATTACCAAACCAATGCTTTCCTATATCCTTCCTGAATCTAAATTTTACCCCAAATTAAAGCCATTCGGAGTCCTGTAAATTTTTTTAATATTTTTAGCACCCCTTTTTACATCCCCTTTTATTTTTTCCCTTTTTTCCATTTATACCCCTCAATCATACCCCCCCAATTCTCCGCCTTTCTAGGGGTACAGATTCAGGGCCCCCAGTCTATCCTCATGGGAAGATTTCTGATACATGGAATCAACATTTCCCCCCCTTTTTGTACGTTTTCCAGAGCATTTATATCCATTTTTAAACGGTAAAAACTTGAGATAATCTAGAGGGGGCCCTCCCCAAAGGATATTGAGTTGAAGAAAATTTAGGACCCCAAATTATTTATGCTTCTTGATATGAAAATTCTTTTCGCTTTATTGCGAACACTTATGCCTGCTTTTTTGGGGTTTTTGATTACCTCCCCCAAACTCCTAAATCCTTTTCGCAATCAGTAGTATTGATCTATATTATTTAGTTTATATGTGGGGATGGTTATTGCCCCGCCCCAAAATTTAGAACTTTTATTTATCTATTTTAAAATTTATCTCCCCTTCCCACCACTACATCGTCTATGTATTCCCCGGTTTAAAACCCCCTAGTTTTAAACTTTTCCCCCCCCTTTATATTTTTTATTTTTGAGTCGATGAGTTGAGATAATGTTAGTTTCTTTTTCCACATTCAATATGGGGTCGGGGTTTGGGGTTCCCCCGCCGAAACCCCCCACAATCACCCCTGATTATTTACAACTCTGTTTCCAAAAATTACCCCTTTTCCCAAAATTTCGAATATACATCTCTTCTAATAAAAACCCCCCAGCATCGGGGGGCCTTTATCCCGTCGTATGGGGCCCCCGGAATTCAAATTGGGGGCCGGACATCCCCACCGGCGCCATTCACTATTTCCACAATTACGCCCTATTACGGGGCCCCCTGGACCGTTTTCCCCTTTTTTTCATCGACCCGTTTATATCACTCCATATTACAAAAAAAGGGAATTAAGTCCCCGGTTTTTGGGGGGTTTTATTCCCTTCCCCAACCATCCCCTCCCTGGCACCTGGTGGGTAAATTAATCCTTCCATCTCCCCCCTTCCCGCCTCCCTGCCCAGCCTCCCCCTTCCCCCTTTTTCCCCCAAAAGATGGTTCTGGGTTTTTCCCCCCTAAGCGTTAAGCTACTACAGTACATTAAAAATATCTGTTCATATTGGGGAAAAAAAATTTTTTTACAACCCTTTTTTTTAAAAACCCTTATTTTCCCCCCAATGTTTGGGCAGTGTCCTGTTAAAATTCGTAAGGAGATGTTTGGTGGTGGGTTAATATTTGCATAGAGTTTCTATGTATGGTAAAAGGGACAGTAAAAATATGGATTTTGTATGGTGGTAAGTTTAGGTTTTTGAATATTGGTGGGTATGTTGTCTGGGTGTGAAAGTTTATCATTTTAACTACTGCCTTTTTTTGTGTTATTTGGGGCTGAGATGAGTTATTGATGTGAGCCCCATGCCCCCTTCCATAGGTGGGGGGGGTAAA